>LR753323.1:1113885-1174768 GCA_902729485.2 Mus minutoides
CTTTCTCTAGCTCCTTCTTCCTTGGGAACCCTGTGTTCCATCTAATAGCTGACTGTGAGCTTCCACCTCCATGTTTGCCAGGCATTGGTATAGTTTCCCCCGAGACAGCTATATCCGGGCCCTTTCAGCACTATCTTGCTGGCATATGCTATAGTGTCTATGTTTGGTGGCTGATTGTGGGATGGATCCCTAGCAGCCGGACATGCGGAAATTCTGGTGCCATGTTTGACCATGGACGTTTCCAGGACTCTGAACTTCCAGTCGCATTACTTGGGGTGGCATCTCAGCAGATGCCCACAAGAACATGGAACACAGAGATTAAGGGTAGTGTTCATACTTTCCTCTTAAGTATGTGTTCCCTGAGGGTGATATGGAAGTCTAAGACAGTATACTATACTTTCATATATGCATTAAGAAATTACTTTGTGGAGACTCTTCTCTTTTCGCTGTGTTTGTATCTTTGAGTTAAAAAAAAATGCATCTAATTTGCTTCCCTAACTGAAATGTCTCTGCCTTGTGTGATCGCACTCACTTCATTTTTATTCTCATAGGACATAGTATTTCTCTATTGCTATACCAGTTCTGTAAAGTTTCAACATCCTCCCTCATTATATAATGACATCAAATTTCATTCATGTACTTAGTCAATCATTAGCCATTCACTATTCCACTCTGTGAACTTGGTGGGTCTTTTCTGTATGGAAGAGTCCTTTTGATAATACAGAATGTGGAGTTGAATTTCCATGTGTGAGAGAGATTTTAATGTTCTCTAGAATATTTCTTCCTCCCTCTCTTCCTCCTTTTATTCCTCCCTCCCTCTCCTTCTTCATTTCTTCTTTTCTTCCTTTTATCTCATGTGCTCCTTTATCTTCCTATTTTCCTTTTCCCTGCTTCTCTTTCTCCTCCTCCTCCTCTTCTTCTTTCACTATTCTTTTCTAGACAGGACTTCTAGTCTTGCCGGTCTTAGAAGTCACTATGTAGCTCAAGCTGGCCTTGAATTCACAGGGATCTACCTGTCTCTGCTGCTTTAGTTTGTGATTAAAGGCATGTGCCACCACCCCTGAATTCTTTCTTTGTTTTTTTAATATTGAGAGAAGTCACAAGGATATTTACTCTTTCTGTATAAAAATTAAAAGAAAATTAAAAATAGGTACAGATCCAAGTTTTAAGGAGCTCAAATTTTTACATTCTAAGAAGCCCTTGTTGGTAAGAATACAAAATCAAGGACATAAATTGCCGGAACTCCACCCAGAGGCTTGGAAGAATCCCTGTAATTAGGACCCTGAAATGGAAACATCATTAGCCTCACAGTCAGTCCACTGGAGAATGAAAGCAGGCCACTTCACTCTCAACAAAGGCACATTCATTCTTCACTTCTATAGAAAAGAGATACTGCTGATAGAACAATAAAACAAACAACAGGCATGATTGAGTTTTGCAGTTTTCATGTGCAGCAAAGTAATCCCAGGAAGGCAGCTGTCCTTTGAGTCTTCCCAGAATTTCCCCTGAAAGCCCTTAGAAGAAAGACTCAGGGAGAAGGAAAGATTCAGATCCTTCTGCTGTCTATAGTGCCTGCTCTATTTGTGATATACAATGGGTTCTACAGTTCAGAAACAATTCATGGAAATGAGACATGTATATAAATAACCACAGGCCCAGATAGGATGCATTTCCCTTTTTAGGTGGTAAGGAGACATGGAGTTGAGATCATTGCAGGCTGAGGAAATAGGAGCTTTCACAGGCAAGGTAACATTTCATTGGGATTTTGATTGATGGATGGATGACATTTACAGGTGTGCAACTGTAGCAAAATGGGAATTCCTGGAAAGGGTTCAATACAAACTCCAAAGTGGGCTGCAGGACAGCAAGAGTTCTGTGTGGAAGAGATGCTGGACATGCAAGTGAGAAAGGCCCTCTGCCATGGAAAGCAGGCGTGGCTTAGAGAAGCTTTCCTTTATAATGTTGTCTTAGTTAGGGTTTCTATTCCTACACAAACATCATGACCAAGAAGCAAGTTGGGGAGGAAAAGGTTTATTCTGCTTACACTTCCACATTGCTGTTCATCACTGAAGGAAGTCAGGACTGGAACTCATGTTCCTTACTGGCTTGCTTCCCCTGGCTTGCTCAGCTTGCGATCTTATAGAACCCAAGACTACCAGCCCAGAGATGTTCCCACCCACAAGGGGCCTTCCCCCTTGATCACTAATTGAGAAAATACCCCACAGCTAGATCTCATAGAGGTACTTCCCCAACTGAAGCTCCTTTCTCTGTGATAACACAGCTGACACAAAACTAGCCAGTACAATTGACACCCTATCAATTTGACACACATACACATCACTAGTAACCCTCAACCCTTAAGTTCTTATTCACCCCCAAGATCCAAATAACTTTAAAAGTCCCACTGTCTTTACATATCTAAAGCTCAGTCCCTTTAAATTATCCAGTATCTTTTGAAATACAAAGTACTTTAAAATTCAAAGTCTCTTAACTGTTGGCTTCACTAAAAAACTTCCTTCAAGAGGGAAAAATATCAGGACACAGTCACAATCAAAAGCAAAAATCAATCTCCAACCATCCAATGTCTGGGATCCAACTCACGATCTTCTGGGCTCCTCCAAGGGCTTGGGTCACTTCTCCAGCCATGCCCTTTGTAGCACACATGTTGTCCTCTAGGCTCCAGATGCCTGTACTCCATTGCTGCTGCTGTTCTTGGTGGTCATCTCATGGTACTGGCATTCCAGTATAACTAGGCTTCAATACTAGCCTCTCATAGGTTCTCTTCATGGTGCCAAGCCTCAACTCCTTGCATGACCCCTTCAGTCCTGGGCCATCAATTGCAACTGAGGCTGCACCTTCACCAATGGCCTTTCATGGCCTCTCATAGTGCCAAGCCTCAGCTGCTCTGCGTGACCCCTTCATTCCTTCAAAACCAGTATAACCTAGGTAACTCTTACACATTACCAAGTCCAGCCACAGCACAAGGTACAACCATGGCTATCTCTGGAACACAGCCTCCTTGTGCTTTCAGAAAACACTTCCCAGAAGATGTCACCTCAATGATGCTGGTCTCTTCTTAATCACCGCTAATTTCTTAGCTCCAGCTAAACAGCATTAATAGTCCCAGTAACACAAAGGTTTCACTTTACAAGTTCTGGTATCTTGCTAATCACAGCTGATTCTTCAGCCCCAGCTAACCAGAACAACAGAATCTTCACAATCAAAGTAACAATGGCCCTGAAAAGAGTCTTTAATTTTCCCTCTGAAATTTCATAAGCCAGGCTTCCATATTCTGCACTGTTTTCAACATTATCTTCCAAGCTCCTACACAACATCCCACAGAGCTCTTAACACAGAATGGATCTTCTTGCCCAAAGTTCCAAAGTCCTTCCACAGTCCTCCCCAAAACATGGTCAGGTTGTCACAGGAATACCCCACTATTCTGGTACCAACTTCTGTATTAGTTAGGGTTCTCTAGAGTCACAGAATTTATGGAGTAAAGGAATTTATTGATGACTTACAGTCTGCAGTCCAATTCCCAACAATGGTTCAGTAGTAGCTGTGAATGGAAGTCCAAGAATATAGCAGTTACTCAGTCCCACACAACGAGCAGGTGAAGGAGCGAGAGCTAGTCTCCCTTCTTCCTGTGTCCTTATATGATCTCCAGCAGAAGGTGTAGCCCAGATTAAAGATGTGTGACATCACACCCTTAACAGATTAAAGGTGTGTGCCATCACACCTTTAATCCCAGATGACCTTGAGCTCGGAGCTCTCTCTGTCTTAATCTTCTGGAATCCATAGCTACTATGCTATCAAGATCTCCATACCAAGATCCAGATCAGAAACTTCTATCTCCAAGCTTCCAGGTTAGGGTCACTGGTGAGCCTTCCAATTCTGGATTTTAGTTCATTCCAAATATAGTCAAGTTGACAACCAGGGATGTCTACAAATGTCTAGCAGGGAGGCCACTAGGGACTTTTGAGGGTCAATATTGCAATGTTCTGGAGATGATTAAAGCTCAGCCTCTCAAAGTGCAGATAGATAAACTAGGATCCAGAAGAGACAGCAGCTTACTCTGGCTACAATGCAAAATGGACCGCCCGCCCTTGGGTTTCTATGTCCTTCAACTTTGCTGTCACTGAGGTAATATTATAGATCAGGGTCAGTCACTAGCCCATAATAGTCTGCACAACTAGGTCCATTCTTATATCAAGGGGCCAAAAGAGGGAAGTGTGAAATAAGCAGGGACTATCTAAAACACTAGGTGTTTATTTGAACACAAGTATTAGTTTTAGAATTCTTTAAAATACACTAATATATATTAATAAACATTCATACACACACACACACACACACACACACACACACACACACACACACACACACACACAAGCAGGTGAGGACTCAGATCCTCACATGTGCACAGCAAGTGCTTTACCTGCTAAAACATCTCTCCAGCCCCAGCAATTTCATTCTTTCACATTCAATCTGGAGTTTTGTGCTTGTGCTGTCCAAAATGGTATCCAGCACCTTCATGTAGCTAATGAATATTGTGGGTAGTTTTAAGTAGAGATGTGCAGCATCTATAAAATGACGAAGACAGTCATACTATATATATGGCACATAGGCTATGCATGATATGCAACCCTAAAATGTGTCCCTTTGGCATGAGAATTATTTTGAGAAAGGGGGCTTAATAAAAGCAGGTTTAGGAACGGCACTCCCATTTTCTTCCCAATAGCAGGCAATAAAACTAGTGCCGTACCAGAAAGAAAATTACATTCATATCATCAGAGACAGCAAGTCAAGTTTGAAAAAAAAATCTGTGAAAACAATGCTCATTCAACTACCACTATCTTCTTCATTAATTTTCAGCCATGAACTCTCCTGACCCAGGCCCCTTGTTTTGTCAGGGTTTCATAATTTACTCTTCTTTGTCCAATTTATTATATGAATGTTCAACTCTAACTGCTTCTTTGGATTTTCATTTCCTTGGGAGGGTTCCTGTGTTACATAAAACTTATATTAAATATATTTGCCTGCTAGTCACTCATCAATCTGTCTTTTGTTATGGGGGCCCCGGCTGAGATTATAGAATAAACAGATGATTTTTTTTCCTTTCTTACAATTACATGTGGAAATGGTAATGTTTAAGATCTACTGGGTTAAATAAAATATGACATTAAAAATAATTTAAACTCTTTGGAAATTTTTATGTTGTTACCAGAAAAAAAATTATTGCTTATGTGCTTCACATATTTCCACTGAACAAGAATGCATCACACGCGCGCGCGCGCACACACACACACACACACACACACACACACACACACACATACACACACACAAATCATAAACACATCAATAACAGAAATAGATTTTGAATTTCCACTGTGGCATTTACTATTCTAATTAGGTTCACCCATACCTCATCTAGTTAGGACTACGAATCATAAGAATTAATTGAATGCCTTTCAACAAAGCCACACTTCTGTGAGAAGCTCAGCCTCTTACTTTGAAGTTGTATATGAGGCTTGGAGAGAGATGTCCTTCCAGTGCCCCCACTCATTCTTCCTCTGCTCACTGGCATCCATCCTTTACTGCTGTAGCTCCAGTGGATTGTCTTATAACACTTTAGTCTTATTTGTTTCAATGGGACATTAGTGCTATAATTGTGGAAAATGCAATCTTAAATAAATGCCTTCAGCTTCTAGTCTGTACTGATTAAAATGTGAATAGTGAAGTGGTCCTACACCTTGGTATGTCACACACCATGCTGCCACAGGATTCTGCAATAGATGTAATTTTCTCTCTGTAGATTTCTACCTCTTTTCAGACTTTCCTTTTTTTGTTTGTTTGTTTGCACATAGATTGTCTTCCTTTCTGCCTTCGTGCTCCATTCACACACATACCCTTACTGAAAATGTTCTGCTCCTCTGGTTCACTTCCCTGACTCTTAACAAACTTTCACAAATTCAAGCAAACAAACTGTGTCTATTTGTTCAGGAAGGCAACGAAATCTTTTCTCCCCATTATTTTTTTTTTCTGTCTAAGATTCAGAGTTTAATACCAAAATCCTTCTTTTTAAAAGTACAAAGCCTGTTCTTTGACAGGAAATAGTAAGGAATGTTGTCTCCCCCAGTCTCTATTTGATTTTCACTTACTTCTGCTGGCACTTTCTGTTATAGATGTTTCCAGCCACCTGCTCACAGGATGCTTTTTTTCTCCAAGTGCCTTCCCCATTTATTTTGATATTGAACAAAGCAGATTCTGGCCATCATTTATTCTGTTCACTCATTTATTAGATCCATTCCATTTGAAATGGTTTGCTTTCAACTAGTCAAGAAAACAAAGTCACAGTCAAGTTTTCCAAATGAAGTTTCAGTCCATCTTGCGGACTAATCCTGGGAGAAAAAATTGGAGGAAGGGAAAGGATTTGAATCTGATTAGAGCTATGTGCTCCCCTACCCACTCACTCCACTTCTTGGCCCTGGCATTCCCCTGTACTGTGGCATGTAAAATTTGCAAGACCAACGGGTATCTCTTCCCAATGATGGCCGACTAGGCCATCTTCTGCTACATATGCAGCTAGAGACACAAGCTCTGGGGGTACTGATTAGTTCATATTGTTGTTCCACCTATATGGTTGCAGACCCCTTCAGCTCCTTGGGTACTTTCTCTAGCTCCTCCATTGGGGGCCCTGTGTTCCATCCTATAGATGACTGTGAGCATCTACCTCTGTATTTGCCAGTCACTGGCATAACCTCAAACAAGACAGCTATATCTTATCTGAAATAATTTTCTTTTGTAAATTAATGCTTTTATGATACATTGTTTAGATTTAGGCATGGGATAGGAGTGCTAGCACTGTTAAACACAACACTGAGAGCATAGCTTTTTTTGAAATGACACTGATTTGTGTAATGCTTGTGGTCACACATGTTCCATGGCAAGCATGTGGTGGTCCAGTGGTCAAATTCAGTTCATCATTAAAATCTTTTACCTTCTGAGTGATCTCTTAGACCTAGTTAATTGATTCAACAGTGTTATTGAAGATGTCTTTATAGAAACAAACCCTGTTTTCATAGGTGATTCTTTTTTTTTTTTTTTTTTTTTTTGGTTTTTCGAGACAGGGTTTCTCTATCTAGCCCTGGCTGTCCTGGAACTCACTTTGTAGACCAGGCTGGCCTCGAACTCAGAAATCCGCCTGCCTCTGCCTCCCGAGTGCTGGGATTAAAGGCGTGCGCCACCACGCCCGGCTTCATAGGTGATTCTGACTTTAATAGTTCTGTGGGCATTTCTTAACTCTCAGTGAGCATTAAATGCAAACTAGGATAAAGGTAAGGACCAACTTTCATTTCCAATGTTTCTTTAGGATAGCAACCTCCCCCATTCTGTTTTCTGTTTTACACACACACACACACACACACACACACACACACATATATATATATATATATATGCAATGAGGACCCCTAATGCAAACATCTGGGATGCTGTACAAATGGAGCTATCTCTGGCTTGCTCCCATATGTGGAAGGCCCAAATGTGGGGCAGGTATCATTTCTGGTAGCAAGCTCCTTTCAGCTTATTAAAAAAAGTGATAAGTAGTACACTAATATGTCATCATTCTGATTTGAGATCTACAGACTCTCCCAGAAGCCATGGTGGACTGAGCTCTAGTTGCCCACTGAAGTTATTTGCTTATTAATATTTCTTTGATTAAACTCTGTTCCCTGTCTCACTTTCCTAACTTCCTTGAGCTTCCTGTATCATCTTCCAAACAGGATGCACCCAAATCTGCTTCTATAGAATCCAGCTTAAATAGTTTGCCCTGCCAGTCTTGCTTAGAAGTACATTTTGGCCAGGCTTGGTGGTATTCACCTTTAATCCCAGCACCTCTAGACCAAGGCAGAAGGATTACTAAGAGTTTGTATCAGTCCAGTTACACAGTGAGTTGGGCAATACAGAGAGTTATAGAACAGCCTTGGGTCCATCTCAGAAACAAAAGAAATGAAGAAGAGTCAGAAGATGGAGAGAAGTAGGAAGGAAAGAAGGTTAAAGATTTTTATGTTTGAAAACATCCTAATGGTAAGTGATGGTAATGACCTAGATCCAGGGTGATTGATATTCTGAATGGAGAATCTTTTCCAGAAGTTTCTTTCATCAGCATGATCCACTGGTAAGTTTGCTTTTTTCTTGATAGATCAACTTTCTCCTCTCATCTCCCGTGTTTGTGTGGCCCCCACTCTGCTGTGAACTCTACTGCCTCCATCTCATAGTAGTATCATAATATTTTGCACTTTTCTAGTACTTTCCTAGCCACTCTTGAAATAGCTTAACTCAGACTGTCCTGTTTTTAAGGGAAGATAAGGGTCTGCTTTCAGGCAGAATAATGATTTGTAGCTTTATAAAGAAAATAATTTGGTGTCTGTTTAATAGAGCCTGCCCAGTATGGAGCTCAGATGAGCATTGTCTAACATGTACCTTTCAAGCCAACTGAAGTAAATTTCCTTGGGTCTGAGTCAGACAGCCAATCCTCCAAACCTCAAAGCTGTTTTCCTGACAGCTTCTTATCTATGATAGAACTTGTCTTCCCAGGCCTGGTCTAATATAATGGTGTAATTCCATGCTTCTCATCTGGATGGCATGGCAAATAAAATATTCTATTAGTGGTTGCTCAATAAGACACAAGACACAGAATAGCCATGCTCCCTTGAGTGTGGTTTTAGAAGCTTCAGGGAAACACAGCTACTCTAAGCACAGAACATAAACAGAGGAACACTGTCTTGGTCTATATCCAAAGAGCAACTCCCCAGTTTTCCTAACAGACCCCACTGTGCTGCAGCTCCTCTATGTAGAAAATTAAGCTAATAACATGAATTATATAATGTTTCTTGGGAAGATTAAATGAATTTACTCATAAACATGCAGTACATAGAGTATACCTTGCTTATTACCTAGTATATGCATGTATGTATATGCATATATATGCACATATTCACAGATATACTAAATGCTCTGACAACTTGATAGTAGCAACTCATCTTAACCAGATTTTTACTCTACGCCCTTGCTTCTCATACTACACATTTTATAAGGCAGCCAAAACAGGGAACAACCCCAGTGAAATTTATGAAAGAAAAGTGAAAAGTGAAGCTATCTGAGGAGCCATATCACTAAGGTAAATGCTAAACCAGTGGTAGCTTTTGTGTCGGGAACTCAGGCCATTTATTGGTATAAGTCTTTTTTTTTTTTTTTTAAGTATAGAATAGAGTTTATTTTGTATTCATGGGGAGGGGAGTTGAGAGAGTAGTTGTGACAGAGAAAGGCAGAGAAAGAAGAAAGCAGAGAAGTAGGGGCTGGCCATGAACACTCGGAGAGGTGGGGGAATTGGGAAATAGAGGGAGTGGGAGGGAGAGGACAAAGCTAGAGCAAGAAGGCAAGAGAACAGTGTGAGTCTTGAGAGAAGCTTTGTAATCCTTGGGCTTGAACTTGAACAGCCATTTAGACACTGAACCTTGATGCCAATGCTAGTCAGCCAGCCCTTCCTTCTTGGCAAATATTAATGATCTACTTCTCTCTCTCTCTCTCTCTCTCTCTCTCTCTCTCTCTCTCTCTCTGTGTGTGTGTGTGTGTGTGTGTGTATATATATATATATATATATATATATATGGGTTTGGGTACTAGAGACCCAACACACAGTCTCTTTAAGTGATAAGCAATCACTTCATGGCCATTACAATAGCCTCAAATATCCATTGTAATCATATGGGAAAGAACGAGAGGGAGAAATTCTCCCATGTTGATGTGCATGGCACTCCTCTATTATTCGTTACAGGGAGACTACAAAACAAGCTCCAACTATTATTGAGGTTTGGAGGAAGTAAAGGAAATGTGGAAATATTATAAATTATATTCTCAAACAGTAAGCAAAAGACAAACCTCCCACCCCACTCTAGGGGGCCATAGATGTTTGGAAGGAAGGGGTCTTCCTCTTTCCATTCTGTATAGAATATTACACTTCAGGCTGAATTATTATCTTTTTTAAAAAATTCTATTTTTAAATCCCAGACACTGCACAAAAGAAGCAACCATAATCATCCCGAGTTATATTTGAAGCTAATCACTCCAAGTCATTTGAATTAATTTTTTATAAATATACGCCTCTTCCAATCCAATAACCTTTTGTTATTTTTGTTGGCTTTTAAATTAGCATTTGGATTTCTGATGAAAAAGACACCTCTTTCTTTGTATGCCTCATATTATTAATCATCACAATTGATGAGAGGCTGCTTCATTTATTTTATATATCCATTACTTTCAGTTAGGTTTTTTTTTTTTTTTTTTTTTTTTTAAATTAAGGTTCAAAGTTGTTCAGCAGTATTTCTAAATTTGTTAATTATAGAACCTAGGGTTGAATTTGAATTAATGAGATCCCATTGTTTATTCTCTTTATCTTGCTTCATGTTTCCCTCTGTTGTCTGTAATTCGATTAGTGTGTATTGTAGTGCCTAGGAAGTCTATATTGATGAATTGTTACTGTAGATATGATCATAAATTAAGAGGCCTATGAGATGGATGTTACAGTATTCTTTATGAATATGGTATGTATTCGTTGTACACAGTGTACATTTTTTGTTAGGCCATTTCCATACATGTATATAATATCCTCTGACCACATTTCTCCTTTGCCCGTACATGCTCCCTGTTTTCTCCCATTTCTTGCCATTCATCCTCTTCCTTCATTTAATTGCACTTTTAGGTATATGTACATACATGACTTTATGTATCTTTCTATAAATGAGAGAAAGCTTGAGGCACTTGTTTTCCTCTATTCCACTTAATTCACATAATATAAGGATGTTCAGTTGAATCCACTTTGATGTAATTTCATTTTTCTTTATGGTCGAGATATTCCATATATATATATATATATATATATATATATATATATATATCATATATCTCACATGACTTTTACTCATTCCTCTGTAATATACACCTAGGCTCACACTGTAACTCAGCCTAGTACTATCATAAATGCGGAAATATTTCTGTGATATTGATTGCATCCTTCGGGTGACTACTTTTTTTAAAAATGAATTCAAATGATAGCAATTTGGATTTTATTGTCCTTGCCAAGCATATCTACAGCTGCTTTTTCTTCCATTATAAATTCTATCTTTTTTTTCCTGACTCAAGGGATCTCTATGGTATCTATCTAAGGGCTTGTAAGAAATCAGCAGTGTCAGTAAACTAGATGGCCAGGCCCAGGTGAAGGGCAGAGAGCAGGTGGCCAGCTCTACCTTCTTTGTCCATCTCAGGGACAGATAATCACATTACATTTAATTATTTTTAAGTACCTCAAACAATACTTAATTGGTTTTCCAAAATGGTATTAGTTTATAATACGAAAATATTTGTTACCATTTTAATATATTTATAAAACATACATTTTGCCAATTTGCATATATGAAGGCATATACAGAGCCAAACTGTGACTGAATCAAAACTAATTTCATACGCTAGAGATGTGGTTAAGCAAAGAATATTTGTTGTGCAAGCATGAGGACCTGAGTTCAAATGCCCAGCAATTATTGTACAGGTGTGGCTCCACGTGTACCTGTAATTCCAGTAATGTTCAGGTGCTAGAGGCAGGAGAATTCCTGAAACTACTTAACTATAGACATTAATCAATATCAGGACATGTCTCCAATGAAGATGTATTGACATTTCCAAGAAGCCAACGTTTGTACATACTCTGTTCACAACCATAAGCCACAGGTGACTATTGAATTTAAATATAACATCATTAAAATTGAGCTGCATTTCAAGTACTCAATAGCTGTCACTGCAAAAAGTTCTATTGGATTACCATATTAAAAGCTTGTTTAAGATTATTGGCTTTTGGATTTTCTGAGCACAATATTCAGTTATACCCCCCCCCCCCCACACACACACACGACTACAGCCAAGGGAAGCATCAGTGGGATTCTGAAGCATCAAAAACTGGTCTTGCAAAGCCCCCCTTTGGTGCTGTGAGGATGAATATGTCTAAAGAAGGCAAAGGAGAGCCAAGTGGGCAGACTGATTTTAATGAAGAGATAAAGAGAGGCTTGTAATTAGCACATTCTTATTTCTATGAGTGTCTCTCAAGTCTCTGAGATCAGTTGCCACTTGTGGGCAAATAACATGTCTTCTTGAATCTTGTTTGTGCTATTAGAACACTTACTTCATTTGCAGACTTATATTTTAGTTTCTGGAGGACAGCCTATGACAAGTGCTGGGCACTTAACAAGTGAGGCTTAATATAACTATCATTTCGTTGTAGTTGAGATTTCAGAATCAGAATAGCCTCAGTGAACACTTAAAATGTAGGACACATTGGATTTGTCTGTAAGCATGTAAAATACTTTTTGCTTCATTGCTAATATTTTTCTCTCATTAATTTTTCAGTCTGATGAACAAGTCTTTGGCCAAACTCCAAAGTCACATATAATATTGTGTGCTTTTAGGACATTTGTTCTTCATCTTTCCTTAGCATAATTTTAAGAAATGTCTGCATGGACATGAGAGGAACTGTCTTAGGCAGCTAATGTGATATGGTGTGTGTGTGTGTGTGTGTGTGTGTGTGTGTGTGTGTGTGTGTGTGTGTGTGAGTGTAGCTTAGGAGTTTCATACATACTAGTGAAGTATAGGGGGAGCCCTACTGGCTCTAAAAGAACTGGCCAGATTATAGAATATGGAGTTCAATAGTCTCTAATTCACCTAAATCTTCTTTTTAAATTTTTTATTTCATTTGCATGAACATTTAGGCTCCATGTATGTCTGTGTATCACATTCATAGTGCCAAAGGATGCCAGAAGACAATATTAGATCTCTTAGAACTGGAGTTACAGAGTTTCCATAGTGTTGTGAGCCACCATATTGGATTCTGGGACTAGAACCCAAGTCCTCTGAAAATGCAAACATTGCTTTTGCCTGCTGAGCCATCTCTTGAGCCCTGGTTACCTAAATATTTTAAACAAAGGACCCTGTAATCCAATTCTAGAGAAATATTAGAAAATTATATAAATATTCAGTTGCCTTTTATTCTCTTTTCTGAATCTCTTGCCACTACTCTGATTCTTATAGAAGTTAATCATTCATCAACCAGAGTATGAAGAGCACATGATCAGATACGAATACATATATCATCCTATGTATGCATAGCTGGGATTGCTACCAACAAAAAAAAATCTGACACAAGAAATTTCTTAGTTTGACTTTTGTATTCAACTGTACTATGAATAAATAAACCCATAAAAGTGTTTCTGAAAGTGAAACAGATTGTGGACAATCCCACTTCTGCTAAGATGAACATTAGCAGGAAAAAATAAAACCAACACATACTCACGCATGCATACACACACACTCTTACTTCTCATTGTGATCAAATATCTGACAGAAGCAACTCAATATTGGAAACATTTCCTTTGTCTGTGTTTCATGGGATGCAGTTCATCAGGTCAGTTCTGGAATAGGCCTATCTGTAGTGGCTGGGACATGAGATCCCAGTTCCTCACATCTTGACACAATCAATAGGGCCAAGCTATAATGTAAAATGGCACACTCACAGTGGCCTTTATCTACCAATTATGTCCCATATCTCTGATGGTTTGTAACTTCTAAAAATAGTGTTACCACCTGTAGAACCAGTATTGAAGTACATGAACCTGTGGCAGGACAGGCGTTTGGAAATATAATATAGCATAAATACACCCACCCACCTCTCTCTCTCTCTCTCTCTCTCTCTCTCTCTCTCTCTCTCTCTCTCTCACACACACACACACACACACACACACACACACATACATATACTAGATTACATTATTTTATGTAATATCAGTTATACACATATAATTCATTATGATTGTAAGCTGTTTCCCTCATCTAAAACATAAATAAGGTCCTCATTGTGCCAGCATACAATCTGCCCCCAAACCAGGGTTCTGAATTACATTAAATATACAGGTCCCTTTAAACTCTGTGACATCTGTGATGTTTTCATAGAATTTAGTAATCACACTCTTTCTCACTTTTAAAATAAGCTGGCCATTATATGTTGAGTACAATGTTGGTATGTGTACACAAACTCCTCTCTTTCATTTCTTTACTCCTTTGATATAAGTTTCTCTTAGAGTCTTAGCTTATGATCATTTTTAGGAAATATGTTATTAGACATTTTTTTAGAGTGAAATGGTCAGAAAACTAATGGTTGTAGGTTGTAGTAATTTAAGAAAGCCAAGTGTTCTATTTGGTAGCCTCTAAACAATGGAATCAAAAATTTAATTGATATGATTTTTATTGTAAGAACACAAAAAATGATAGTAATGTCTTTTGGCACATTGCACACTGTGATGAACTTACAATTTGGGAATTGCATCCTACCTGTCAAACCACTTTCTGTGTGCATCAGCTCTGACTTGGCTAAAGTCAAGAATATTTGGGAGAATGAGCCATTTAAAGAAAGAACACTATTATGTGGACTCCGTTAGGAGAGAGAACTGGTCTGGTGCTAGTAGTTCATGAAGGTTAGTGACAACAGAGAATCACAAAGCCCAGAGTATTGAGTGAAGGATAATATTGATTGCCATCTTGATAATATATAGAATCACCTATGAGATAAACTGCTAGGCATATCTGTTAAGGATTCTCTAGATTAGCTTACTTGAGGTGGGCAGAACCACCTTAAAATTATTATTGATACCATGGGCTCAGATCATAGAGTGAATAAAACTGAATGTGAGCTGAGAGCCAGCTTTTATCTCCCTCTGCTTTCTGAATACAGATGCAGGCTGACTAGTCATCTCAAGCTATGACTTTCCCAGTACAATATACTGTGCTGAGAAGTATGAGCCAAAATGAATGTTTCCTTTCTTTACTTGATTGTGTCTGGTATCTTATCACAACAATAAGGCTTATAACTAATATAGATTCTTGAACATGGCTGTGGGGAGTAGAAGAGATGATGTACCAGAATTAAAACAAACAAACAAACAAACAAACAAACAAAGGCAAGGTAGAGACAAAGGTATTCATGGTGCATTTCAGAGCCTTATCAAGAGATACAGGTAGATAGCAACCAGAGACATGGGTGGAGATCATCAAACACTCATCCCTGACAATTTTGTATGCATGTTAAGCTTGGATAACAGAGAAGTAGTATACTCTAAGATATTTTAAAACACAAAACTGAAGCATTTATTATCAAGATGTAGGAACTACCTGTTAAGTATGTGAGTCAATAACTTGTGGTCTTTTAGAACATTTGTGTGAGTAGTCTAAATTTTGTTGGATTATCAGATGATCAGGAAAGGTAGATTAAAGAACTTCTGAAGGCATAGTTTAGATGCAGAGTTAAAAATAATATTTTACTGATTTCAGCCCTGAGTTTGATTATTTCCTGCCATGTACTCCTCTTAGGTGTGTTTGCTTCTTTTCTTTTAGAGCCTTCAGGTATGTTATTTAGTTGTTAGTATGTGATCTGTCTAATTTCTTTATTAAGGCACTTAATACTATCACAACTCTCTTCTTAGCACTGCTTTCATTGTGTCTTGTAAGTTTGGGTATGTTGTGCTTTAATTTTTATTGAATTCTAGAAAAAAAGTCTTTAATTTATTTCTTTATTTCTTCCCTGACCCAGTGATCACTGAGTAAGGAGTTGTTCAGTTCCCATAAGTGTGTAAGCTTTCTGTTGCTTCTGTTTTTGTTGAAGTCCAATTTTAATCCATAATTATTTGATAGGATACAAGGGGTTATTTCCATCTTCTTGTATCTGTCAAGACTTGCTTTGTGACCAATTATATGGTCAAATTTGGAGAAGGTTCTATAACGTCCTGAGAAGAAGGACATCTTTTGCCTTTGGGAGAAATGTTCTATAGGTATCTCTTAGGTCCATTTGATTCATAACATTAGTTAGTTTCATTATTACTGTGTTTGATTATGTCTTGATGATCCATCCATTAGTGAGAGTAGGGTGGTTGCCAGTAAATGAACATGGGAGATTGTTCTTACATTTCAGTGTCTCTTTGAAATTATGTGTTTCATATCCTAACAATTTTTGTAGATATCTTTTGCTTCCTGGGTTAGCTTTATTCCTTAGTACACATGAACTATTGTGAATAGCACTTTTCCCAATTTTTTCCTCAGAAAATTAAATATAGTATACAGAACAATCTAAAACAATAATATTTTGCTGTTAACAGACAAAAAAGTGGTATCATTTAGGAGGCTTTTGCTTCTTACAAAGAGAATACAATTAACTGTTGGAATTAAAAAAATCTTTATTGTCTCAATTATTGAGTAAATTAGATGTTAGGGTTGACTTTGCTAAGTCACATCAGGGATTCTGCAGAGAATTTAGCTTTTAATTCACTACAAGTGGCTGCTAACCATTAAGGAGCATTCCTACTTGTAAATTACAAGTCCAAGTTCTGATACAAGGAATACCATTTTCCTCACTTGTCTCTCTTCTCACAGAAATCAGTCTGGCCCTTATTCCTTAAGACTCCTATTGATTCTTTGAACAGCACCTGCTTTAGACCAAGTTGGGACACACACATTATAAGTACCATGCCATTCAAATCCTGGACCAATTCAAAATATTATTATCAGGGAAGAAAGGAAATCTACCTATGGACAGGACATCCACCTATATGTTCAAAAACAACTGTCACCATTCACCTAACAAAGTGAGTGGCTTAAGATGGAGTTGGAACTAAAGATGAAAAAGGGTGGGATGTCTTTTTGAAATAGCATAGCAGACATGTCCATCCAAATTACTCATTAAATAAAAACTAATACTAATATTTGGGTATCTTGGCTGGAGTTGTGGTCATTAACAGTCATCTATAATATCATAGATATATGCAATTTCTGTTCTCTTGTACCCAAAGGATGCAATGTAAAAGACATACTATCCTGGGAACATGATCTGTCCTGATTCCAAATTCATCTCAATATTTTAATTATATAGAGAACTTCCCCCTTTTTTCTTTAGAATTCCTCTCTGCTAAGATGGCCTATTTCCATTATATTCTAGATCAGTTTTCTTTAGTGATGAATAAAAAATACTGGACAGAATTTGCTGCTAACAGTTGAATTTGAAAGGCACTCATTTCTAATAGGGCCAAGTTATGAACACTGTATGCCAATCCTTTAAAAAAGAATACTTCACTAACTTCTTATCCATTAAGTAATTTATTCACACACATTGGTGTTTGTCTGCTTCTGAATCTTGAGGAAAGCCTGGACAACAGAGTTATTGGCCAGAATGGCACAATGCTTCTGGTTCTGCTGTCAATAAACATGTGTGTTCAGTGGTGATACCTGGTGGGTGTGTTTGGAGAAAAAAAACAGATTGAATGCATGCAGTACTACAGAGCTCACCATAAGCAAGGTAGACTATTTTGTATTTGCTTGTTATTTTCCCAGTTTCCCAAATAGATCAACCGAATGGTGTGTATTTCATTCTTGTCCCCTTTCTTGTTTACACATCTTTCTTTACCTCTGTGCCCCAGTCATGAAGCTTCTGTTGCTTCACTATATGTGATAACTTTTCAGGTAGAAGATTTTGTTGGAAAATGCTACTCTGGTTGCTTACTCATCTTAGCCTTCTGAACTAAATAAGTTTAAATATATTCAATCTTAATGTTTCATGTTAAATATCTTTCAACCAAATGTGGGAAACGTGGCAAAGAAACACTAAAATGTAAAACAGCAGCAACCACAACCATAATTGTTTAATGATTCTATTTGTTCTTTCCTCGGTCTTAGGAGCTATACTTGAGCTCTGAGTTAGGAATTTTTCTTTCCAATACAAAGCCTGAAGTATTTGTCAAGTCCTTTTAACTAGGTGGGATGTAAATTCATTTTTCATTCAGGCATTTATTACCTGCTGAAATCTCTACTCAACTTTCGCAGTATCTAGGCATTGCTTTCCCTGGGCTTTATAGGACCCCAATCTGTTTATTCACAGTGTGTAGGCAGCCAAGGTAAAAATCTGTTGGTTGATCTCTTCCATCTTCCAGAGATTTTCCTTTTCATTTCACATTGACTGTCTTGGTTATTTTTCTATTTGGTGGTAGGTATTGGTCACATCCCTTTGGCTCCTGGTGGGTCACATACACACAGACACAAACACACACACACACACACACACATACACACACACACACACACACATCAGTTAACTTTTGACAAACCATGACGAGGCCAAAGGCTGGACACTCCTGAACCTCACCTGTAGCTCAGGCCCAATAGGGAAGTGTCCAGTTACCACATACCAGAACTCTTACGTGGCTGGTTGGCATTCTCTCCTGCAGCTCTTAGGTTCCATTCTTCTACCCTGAGTCATGGAGAGTCCCTTTCTTCCTTACTCCCAGTTCTTAACCAGCACATCTCAGGTTTCTTAAGGACCCATCTCAGTAGACCTTCCCAGTTATTGGCCATTGGCTTGATTAAAAACCAATTAGGGGCAAGGACATCAACATTTGGACACACAGATTCCCAATTTGGGGGGCCAGATTAATTCAAAGCATATAAACAATCCCTAGAATTTCTGTTGCTATGACAAAGCTCCATGACCAAGGCAACTTTCTAAAGAATGCATTTAACTTAGGGATAATGATTCCAGGTAGTTGGAGTTCATGACTATAATGGCAAAGAACATGGAAGCAGGCAGCAGGCGTGGTACTACAGCAGTAGCTAAGAACTAACATCCTGATCTATAGGCAAGAAGCAGAGAGAGAGAGAGAGAGAGAGAGAGAGAGAGACAGAGACAGACAGAGACAGAGACAAAGAAACAGAGACAGAGAGAGACAGAGAGCTGAGATGATGTGGGCTTTTGAAACCTCAAAGTCCACTCTGTGACACACTTCATCCAACTCTTGCAACAGTGCCACACCAGCCAATACTTCCCAAGCCATTCATTAGTACTCAATTCAATTATGAGAATCTATGAGGGCCATTTTTATTCTAACTACCCAAGCAACTATTAGAATGTTTGGGTATACTGTTTCCAGGCAGTGAGAATACTCTCTTTACATGTGGACTTGAAAAGCTTAGGGTCTCATTATAGATCCCAGACTTAGAATTAATAGAATTAAGTCTTGTTACAGAAGAGAAGTCCCTCATTCAGCCCATGGTAAGACTCAAGTTACTACTAAATTAGCCCCATGTCTTTTAGAAGATATGACTTCTGACAAGATTCAACTATGATATCTAGAGCATTTCCTAAGAGAAGTTTAGAAATAACATGTATATCCTGACATTAGTTGACATAATGCAGAGTGGGAAGGTGGTAAACATGCTCATATGTGTATATTAAATACATCTATAGGTACATGTATAAGAAGAGGATATCTGGAGGTATCTGGCTCTATCATTCTCAGACTTACTTCCTTGAGATAATTGAAGCTGGATCTAGGCTGGCAACCAGAAAGCCACAGAGTTCCTCCTGTCTTCACTTGACCACACCCAGCTCTGGTGTTAGAGGCATTCACACCCATAACCAGCTTTTTACATGGTCCTTAGTATCCAAGCTCAATCCTCAAGGTTATGTAGCAAATCTTGTAAGCCATCTCCTCAGCACCAATATTTTGATATGAAAGAAGAGATAACTTTCCTCCTGGCCATCTTCTTCTAAATGCAGTACTCCATTCTACATAGTATCTAAGGAAGTTCCCAGACATGGCTCCCTGTGACAGTCCACAAACAGTAGCTGTTCCCTCAGGGACATCAAGGGTTGTCAGTGTTAGCATTAGCAAGACAGAGCTATCACTCACTGGCTTTCTGCTATACAGCAACCTAGGTGATAACGAATTTACTGGCTGCCTGATTTAATCTGATCCTCACTCTGAACAGGATTCAGGTAATGACTCCAGACATAATTTTATTCAAGTGGAAAGATGCATGTGTAGCTTATGGGACACTGCTTGATGTGATCTTGTATTGACATTCCCCACTCTAATGCCCTTCACACACATGTGCATATAGATAGCCTTATATTTCACAGAGAAATTGGAGGACAAGTTTTCCTTAAACACATCAAGATGGGCACTTTCCTTTGTTACATTTTGTTTTAGAGAAAGTAACCTCACTTGTATAATGCTAACCCTTCCACCAACTCTCAGATTCTCTTCCCTCTATCTCATAACTTTACCTATCATGGTTCTTCCCAAATGAATAATCTTTCTAGTTCTCTACCTGTACCCCATGGCCAGTCAACATGCTTGAACCATTTCCTGCATTTGAAAAAAAAAAAAAAACCTTTTATATTCTCTTGTCTCCTTTGTGACACATCATCTGAAAGCTTTTTGTACCAAGCTTCTTTATAAAGTCTAACAGCCAGCCTTTGATCTTTATGGTCCTTGAACCACTTCTTAACCTCTGTCCTTGGCTAAATCTTGAAACTTCCGGTCCTTTTCATTTCTGCCTCTTAACTTTGCCTTTATTTCCTTTGGACTCTTAGTATCATTCTTTTTTGGGTTATCCTTTGAATCATTCTTTCTGTCTTTTGGGGTCTCCATTCTTCCTTTTATCTTCTTTTCCCTTGAACTCCTTTATTGTTCTGTATTGTTATGATTCCCTCAAGGATTATACTTGGCTCCTTTTAGGGCCTTATAGTATATTCTGTCCTGGCAAGATCTTACTCTTTCTGGCTTCTGATATCATTTATATGCTAATTGCACTAGAAACCTTGGCACTGCATTCCATAACTGTGTTTAAAAGTTCAGAGCATTGTTTTATATAGATAGTCCACAGTAAAATCACCTTTGTAATGGTCAAATTTTACTAATTATCTCTTAAAATGTTTATTGTAGTTTTCATTGTAAGTACGGTGTGACTATTTGAGTATGTCATGTAAGTACAGGTGCTTTCAGAGCCTTTCAGAGCACAGAAGCTTTGGATCCTGTGGAGTTAGAGTTTATAAGTGGGCATGATCCACCTGAATTTAACTTGGGTCTTCTGAAAAAAAGGAGTATGTTTTCTTAACTGCTAAACCATCCCTCTAGCACCATTTTCCCCCCTCAGGTTCTCCTTTCTCCTCTCCTCCTCCTCTGCCTTTTCAAGACAGGTTCTCTTATATTTCAGGCAGACCTTTAATGTGATACATAAAGGAAGATGGCACTGACTCTTGGACCTCCTATCCCCACATTTTGAATGTTAAAATCACAGGGATGTACCATTACATCTAATTTTGTCTGGTACTGGGGATCAAATACAGGGCTTTTTGCACATACTCTAATAGCCAAGCTACACCTTCAGCCTGTCTTCTTGTTTCTTATATTCTAGAACTCAAATCAGTGTGACAGAGGTTGCCCAGTTCTCTTAATAGTCATCCTAGTCATTCTCATAACTGAGGCTGTTCCAATCTCTTTTACTTCTACCTTGGACATGGATCTTAAGTCTCCTTCCCTGCGGATGGCACTTACAGCTCTCCTTAACTTCTCCATTTATCTGGGGCTCATTGTACCCTCTTCATTCTTAGTACCAGCAGCTTTCTAATTCAACATATCACTACATTTCTCTAAGAGTCAGTTTTCTAAGCCACTCTGGTTATTTTACTTCTCCGCCCAAAAAAACTCTTTGTGCTCTCTGTTGCCTAGGGAATAAAAATTCATAAGCCTTTGTTTGGCAGAAAAGTATACTTTCAGGCAGTGAGTTAGAACACGACTGGAGATGAGCAGGTTGCATGTTTTGTCCATTTGCAATGCAGGAGAACATAGGCTCCAGAGAATCCAGGGGTATCTCAAGGGAAAAAAAGCATTGCAAGATAGATTCGGAGCTGAGGGTAGATGAAATGGAGAGAACTCAAACAAATAGGGCTTGGCTTTAGATTGGATATATTAGCAAGTAGTTGCTATCCTGTGATAATAGGGTTAACAAATAGACTCTAAATCTTTTTGTCAAATTTTTATTAGATATTTTCTTCATTTACATTTTAAATGCTATCCCGAAAGTCCCCTATACCACCCCCACCCACCCCCGCTCCCCTACACACTCACTCCCACTTCTTGGCCTTGACATTCCCCTGTACTGGGCATATAAAGTTTGCAAGACCAAGGGACCTCTCTTCCCAATGATGGCTGACTAGGCCATCTTCTGACTATAAATCTTATATGTACACAGAGGAAGAATGAATCAAGGTTAATGTTATTAAGAAGAAGCAACAGTCATACATATTATCCAGTTAGGGTGAGCTTCGCACATCTTTTGTGGTTTGGACAATGTTCCTGCTGTCTTTTGTCAGAATGACAGAGTGCTATTGTTTGTCTTGATTCACTAAGGAAGTGAGTCAGCTTGTATGATATTGATGTGTGAATATGTTGATGTTCAATAGAACAGCAGTCCCAGCTGGATGCCCAGAGTTCTGGTTATCAGAGGCTGATTTTCTTCTTCCCACTCTTCCACTGGATGAGTTCCCTTTAACTCCCTTCAGGCAATTCCTTTCTCCATGACACGTTATCTGCTTCTTTTCTCCCTGGTTTCCATCCTGTCTTAGTTATGTTTTATTGCTGTAAAAAGATACCATAACCAAAGAACTTATAGATGAAAGAGTTCATTTAGGGTTTACAGATTTAAAGAGTTAGAGTCCATGGTCATCATCAGGGGGAAAGCACAGACACAGGATGGTTTATATTCCAAGACAAAAGTATGAGGCAGAGAGCGATAGCTGAGAATAGAAGGAGTCATTTGAAACCTTAAAACCTGCCCACATTGACATGCCATCTTCAACAAGGACACACCTCCTAATCCTTCTCAAACAGTTTCACTTTGGTACCAAGCATTCAAACATAGGATCTTATGTATGTGTATTTGGGATGGGGGAGGGTTGGAGCTCTCATTCTAGCTACTACATATCCTTTGCTTTATTATGCTGAAAGTCTTATCACTCTATTATATTGCCTTCTACCTTGAACTACCATGTATTTGTTTTTCCCACTCTAGTATCACTTCTCCCTCCAAATAACTTGCTAGCTATATAATTTTGAGCAAGCTATTTATACTGTACTTGGCTTAGCTTGCTTACTTCTGAAATGGAAATGAGTGTTGTTGTGTGGGTTTCTGTACACCAGTGAATATTTAGAATTTTGCCTGAGACATAGTAAATCAAGAGAATTGTCCCTTATAATTGACTTCTTAGGACAGTATTGCCTCCTATTATTATTGCTTTACAAATAAAATACCATCAATTAATTTAGTGCCTGCCTTACATGATGGTAGTAGAAAGATATTCTGTATTTTAGTATTTTTGCTTCCATTGTACTGTTTATGTGTGTGTACTACTTGGCCTGGACTCAACTCTAGGTCACAAGTGAATTCTCTTCATTCCTAGGTTGTACTGAAGCCAGCAGGTGCACAGTTGTTAGCTTGTCTTATAAGGAGTACATAAAAAATAACTGATATCTGAACTATGATCCAGGCTCCTCTCATCCCTATACCAATACATTTAAAAATTAATAATGATTAGTCTCTAGAAATACAAAGATTTACCTGTATATCCAGTATTCTACTATGGGATGTAGAATATAATTTTTAATGAAATTCTCTATTAACTGTGGACATGTGTTTTCTTCTCCATGTCTATGTTTATATTCTAGGGTTACTGACCATTATCTGTTTTTAATGGGAATTTCAACTCTATTTTTGGTCAATATGACTTTATACTCCCAAATATTAAAACATTTATGCTAAGATAAATAGAGTTTATGTAGAGAAGCTGGTCTGTTAAATAGAATGACTTTTGTGGAATCCATTTGTAGTGTTGCAGTTGTTATCTGATGTAAATTACTGCTTAGAAAAGAAGAACAGTTGGAAGTCCAACTCATCTTGAAAATAAGAACATAAATATACAAATTGTTCATTCTTTGAATAGAAGGAGAAAATTATACCTTAACAAACTAGTGGTATCACTATCTACTGTAATACATGTTGAAACCCTATATTGAATTTATTTCTTGACTTTCTTTAAATTGTTCTTGTCATGGGTGGCTACTGTTGAGCAGGGAAGACTAATAAATTAAGATTGACTGTCTTGTGTTGCATAAAGCAAGGCTACTGACTTCACAATTAATATTAAATAATATTTTGAATTCAGGGCAAGCCAACTGTTGTACTTTTTGAGTATACCTGCTTTGAAACACGTGTGTTAATGCTTATAAATTTATGTAATACTTTAGTAGTAACTATACTATGAATGAAGTGCTTCTGTGATTGTATCCCATATTTGAAAAACATAGAGATTATTTTTCAAGCCTAGTTGTGTTCCACACATAAAGATGATTAAACATTGTATGCATTTGTCAATAAATTTCAATTTCATTAATAGTCTCTTGGAGAAGAATAAAGAAGCCCCCGAAGAGGTACAGTGCACCTCCGGCAAGCACAGACTAATAAATATGCAGCCATTCACTCATCCAATGTGGTGCTTCCATATTGAAAGAGAACATGAAGTAAAGCCCATCTGAACTGTCAGAGTTCACTCTTTACATTAGGGTCTTCTATATACATGGTCTCTCTCTTCTTCTAAGCCTCAGGACCACATTCTCTTGTCCAAATAATCCATTGTTCCACTACTCTGTTGTGAACAGATGTTGGTGGCAGGGTTGAAGGAGGTTTTTCAATTTGTAGTTCTGAAAGGAAGCCCTGAAATGCCTTAATATGAGCTGCGAATTCCATGGTAGAGGTAAGAGACCCTACCAGATGTGATGTGCATGCCTGCAATACTATTTGTAGAGAGAAAGAGGCAGGTAAATCTCTGAGTTTGAGGGCAATCTTGTCTATATAGTAAGTTACAAGCCAACCATGCATACATAGTGAGATTTTTGTCTTTAAAAAACAAACAAAAAAACAAAGCACACCTTTGAAAATCAGGTATCATAAAAGGAGTTAGAAAATAAATTGTAGGGTCTGGTCTAGGTGATTCAATTTGCTCATCAAAGGAAATATAAATGTAAAATACTCCAGCAAAATATAACTAAAACCCATAATTGTTAATATATAATCAAGAAAGAGGAAGAAGAGAATTATAATAGGTATTTTTATGACATATATCATATATATGATACACACACATAGGTGTGTGTGAGAGAGAGAGAGAGAGAAGGAGAGAGAGACAGAGACAGAGACAGAGACAGAGAGAAAAGAAAGATTGATTTTACTGATAGTGAATTATTCTTTTGCCTTTGCTCTAATTTCTCACTATAAGATAGAGGAATTGCCCCACTAGAGAGGGTACCTCCTCTAGAAACAGGACTATATTCCCCTAGTTACCCTCCCTTCCTGATGCAGTCTCTGGTAATTATTCTTTCATTAATAAGTAGATAAAAAGGACTGGGTAATAACCCTAATGAAACAACTGGTCTTCAAATTCAGAATGTGAGAATCCGAATTGGTCCTCAGCCTGAGTACAAATTGTCCTCACAAGGGTAGAATTCTGTTAATCAACTTTATGGAATTGAAGTATAAATTTACATATCTCATTTATTTATGTAAATAGTTATACATTATTTATATAGATTTCTACTAAAGTGTCCTTGTATGACTTGACCATAAAAATATACCATGCTTAATCAGGCCGACATGTTCATTTCCTTATATCAATACCTATTTTCCCTATAGGTAAATTATTTGAGAAGCCAAATTATAATCAGACTTTCAGTTTCTACAAGTCTAATGAGAACTCTGCAATCAGTTGGAGGTTTATATCAGTTTGACCTGCTCACTCTTCCCTGCAGAGAACCTGCAGGAGAACCTAAATAATCCCAAGGCTCTCTCTCAAAACCAGGAATCTGAACGAGGCATATTTGAAGTATCATGTGACCATTTAATTGTACAGACCATTTAATTGTAATTTAGTTGTGGATATACAACAAAGACCTGGTCATCTTTGTCCCGTTTAATTATAATTTAGTTGTGGATATATAACAAAGACCTGGTCATCTTTGTCGGACAACCACTGCTATACAGCAGAGTGTGTGAGAGTAGGATGCTTCCTGGCTCCTCCTGTTTGCTGTGTACCACAGTAGACTAATCCTTGGTTTCTCTACCCAATGTGTTCTTGCCCTCAGCTGCAGTGAACCTTTTTGAAACAGCTGTTATGAGCTTCTGCCTGTTTTCATGGGGATCAAATGACATAAACATTGCAAGCAAATGGCTAACCTGCTCCTACTTATTGTTTAACAACTGTGGTTGTTAGCCCTTCACTTTATTCAAGTCTTCCTTTCCTGTATATCATGGCATAAAGGTCCTGCCTCAGACTCTTTCTGTGTGCGTATGTTGACATCTTCAAGCTCTTCTTTAATCTGGCAGAGTGTTTGGCCTCTTTCTAGACAGTTTATATTTATGTAATCTAATTACTTATTTATATATTTCAAAGTTTCATTTTCAATTATTAGCTCTTAGTAATTTGTGTGTATGTATAGGTTTATGTGTGTATGTGTGTCTGCACATGCAGTTGTGTAAGCACATGTGCATGTGGAGGGGAGAAGTTAATTTCAGATATCATTCTTTAAGAGCCATTTACCTTATTTTTTGAAGCACAGTATCTCATTGAGACAATGACTTTCTAAATCAGATAGGGTGGCTAAATAGGGAGCCCAAAAGTCTTTGTCCCCATCTTCCTAGTGCTGGGTTCACATCATATGCCTCTCTTCCCAGCTTGTTACTTGGGTTCTAGAGATTGAATTTAGCTCTTGTCTTATGGAGTAATCACTTTCTGGACCAAGCCAAGTCCCAAGTCCCTGTGAATTTTACTTTCAAATATCAGCATTCCATTTTGTTTTGATGATTGTAATAAGGATCATTGCATTAGTATCTCAATGTACAGTAAGTTTTGTTACTGGATCAAGAGCTATGTCAACAACAACAACAATAACAACAAAAACACAACCTTTTACTCAAAAGGAATAATAGTATTTCATTTGGAGGTAAATATGACAGATCATGGCCCAGGAACACAGATTCAGGTTGCCATTGATGACTACTGTGGAAGTGGTCACATTAACTTTTTATAGTCACAAAAAAAGCCTCATTAATTAAAACATTTACCAAATATATTGACGTCACAGAAAAGAGAGTGTATGTCTTTGCTATATGATAATATTCAGACATTTGGGACTGGTTTAAACTATTGGCCTGCTATGTTAGTGTACTTCAATGGCTTTTCCTCTTAGTCTAAATGATGTTAGCTTACACTGCAGACAGAAGTATATGATACATGACCATTAAGAGAACAAAGATAACCCAGGATGATTTGGGCTCTCTATCCACAGTATTTCAACTCTCTACAACCCTGAAACTTTAGTCAGTCAGTTTGTTTAATCTTCATGTTTTGGCTTTTGCAGGGAAATTTCATTCACAAGTAACAGTGCCTGGTGACTGACAGGGTATGTGGTATATGGAAGGAAATGCATATAAGTTAATTGTAGTAGATAAAATCCCTTCCCTTAAGCTGAGGAGATGACTTGGCAGCTAAAAATATCTTGCCATGTAAGCCTCACAACCTGAGTTTGGATACTCAGAAACCATGAAGGCATTTGTCTGTAACTGTAGCATTCCTGCAACTAAATGAATGATAGAAGTAGAATTCTCTTGAAGCTCTCAAGACAGCAAGCTTAGAATACATAGTGCAGCAGCAAATAAGAGAAATTCTGCCTAAAAACTAGGTAGAAGGTGTGGACCAGCGCCCGAGATTGTCTTCAGACTTCCACAAATGTGATGCTTGTTGATCCTTTACTTCAGAGGCAACTGTGACATTGTCCCAACCCTGGTATGGAGAGCAATTGGATTAGATCTACCATGTAGAGTCATGTTGGATCCAAGTTGTTGTAGATCTGTTTCTGGGAATTTTTGAAAACAGAACTTCATGGCTCTTTACGGTCTTTTTCACTTGCTTCACAACTGATTAACCTCCTGAAATATTTAGGATCAACCAACCCTGGTAATGTCCTTTCTCAGGAATCCCTGTTGTCCCCTAGTAGCCCCATGTCCTTGATAAATGTCCTTTCTCTTCAACTACATAAAAGCCAAATGAATTGTGGTCATTTGTGACCTCCATAATGGAGGAAGGGAGATTGATTAGGAAGGTACATCTCCTGGGTTTCCCTTAGTCTAGGGCATCTCACTGAGTGTGGCACATAATTGGAGGACCTGATAGCCACAAAGCCTTAGATGAAATACCACTGTCCTTATTAGAGGTAAGGAAATATTAACTACAGTGTACAACTGGGGCTTCTCCTATAGGATGATGCCTATATGAGCTACCTTTATGTCTGGATGTCATTTAGTTTTTACTGATATTGAAGCTACAGGTCTTGTACAATAAGTCTATCCCTTATCTGTGTGTCATATGTCACTTAGTTTCAAACAAAGCTAATAAATGTTACTGCTATTTAACACACTTACTCATAAAATCTATTATAAAAGTGTTTGAGAAGACCTCCATGCTTACTTATTACAGTTTTATAAATGTATTAAAGCATTTTTCTAGTTCCTATTCTTACATGCTTTTTGGTAGCATGCAATATATCCAAATCACAAACTCATTTTCATCATAACTTTTATAATTTATCATTATTATTATTGCATGTAGCTATTAGATACATATGGATATGGACCAATATTTCTTGCAAGGCACACAGAATATTCAGTAATATTTAGTTGGTTAGTATATACTAGGGATGTATTGGATAAAGAACATCAAATTCCTGTGTAATAAACTGTAAAATGAAAGAAAACGGGAGAACGTATGGAGACAGCTTCTTCTGAACAACATTTATAAGAATTGGCTTGTCCCAAGGGTATGATTCTATAAACAGATAGGCTCATTTTATAAAGAATTTCAACCTTTTTTCTCAACACTAGCAGTAAAATGCTGATTCAAGATTCAAGCCACTTACAGGGGAATAAAAATAAAAATATATTATGTATATTAAAATTGAAGTCAAACCTTTTCCCACAAGACTTTAAATAGAAAAACAAAATGAAATTTGATTTCAAACAGGGTAGGCATCATACAGGAAGGCAAGCTGAATTAAAAAGTTATAATAGTGATGACATTAATTGAGATTTAATATCAAATAAGACCATAGGTTTGGTATGTTCTTTCTCATTCATTACCTGAAGTAGGTAGTGGATGTGCTTATTAAAATTATACTTTCAAATATAGGGCAACTGTTAAATTTTGTTTATGTTTGATACTGATGGGACACACACACGTATTTGTATATGTAGATTAGACTGCTCCCTGGTTAGTACACCATACATGTGAAATAAAGTCTTAAGAAATATTATTTGGACTATTACTTGTTATTTTAATCCTCTTTATTGCTTCAGTGAATGTTAATAATTCCAAATAAGAAGAGGAGTTTAAGAAGAGATGTTTTTCTTCTTAAAAAGAGAAGAAATTTAGTGAGTGGTAATTTTAGCTGGTGGTGGCACTGCTCGGCGCACCACTGAGGATAGTATAATTTTGAAAGTAGACTCATCAGAAGTCAGACTCTAAAGAGGTAGCATCAAAGGATTAAAGAAAAGGGAATAATTTTACAGATAAGGTGTATGTGCTCAAGTTGAAACCTCCTCAAAATTGACTGCAATCCTAAAACCAGAAATGTCTACTCAGTAGTCAAGACTGAACTGGATTATTGGTAGGTAGGAAGAAAAGGCTCTTCCCCTACACCCTGAGAATATAACATGACAGGTGTTTATTCATAGATAAAACCAGCATCAGAGTATTTGCCAATTTACCAAGGTGTCAGCTCTAAATAACACACTGTGTCCTAAGTTGCTACTTTTAATAATGGGGAACTAAGAATGACTTTGTGTTTCATTGCTCCAAAATCTTGCACAATGAAAACACTATTATTTAGTTCTAATAAGGCTCTAGGCTTTAACATTGATAGCTCCATATTGTTGGAGACTTCTGGAAGTTTAGTGACCTATCTACTCCCTATATATCAAATACCAGTGACCTCCTCACACTTGTCTCTAGATATTGCCTAATATTACCTAAAAGCATATTTTCCCCATGCAGATAATCACTGCTTCAAGTGAACATGTAGCAACAAAACTTACGGGCCCTTCTTGGTCCCAAAGATACCACAGGGAAGGAAATAAGGCAGAATGGGGACGGGAGATATAGACTTCATGTTCTAGTTCATTGTTGTTAGAAGCAGAGCAGCCCAGCACTTCTTGCTGTCCTGTGAAGCTGTTATAATGCAGCCTCGTTCTCTCTCCTGTCATTCATTCACTGGAGGCAGAAGTCACCCTGAGAAATTTTTATTTTATAGTCACATATAAAATATAGATGGCTGGTGCACAATTTTGAATTTTGAGTTGATGTGTGTCATATGAAATGAATTATTCATGGTGAAGTCATGTTATAATTTTTTGTAGAACAATATGCCATAGACAGCCTTATTAATAGGGTAGTTCTCAATAAAATATGAGCATTACATATCAGTTCGTACTCTGTCATGTTATCAATTAGTTGCAGCCCATTGCTATGTTTTGGGGAGTTAGGAAGAACAGTTTATGAAAAGATTTGTGAACCCAAATTAAAATATAATTCTTCTGTAAAAAAATAGTTCAGTAATAAATTTCGCTTGGCTTTTTATACAGAAATGGAAGCATATGCTTAAATGGAATTCTCACACAACAGACTGGAGACTCTGAAGATTCAATGATTATAGAAAGGTTAGAAATAATCTCAAATTTGTCCCCCAAATTTCATAGTCAGGGACAGTCAAAATTCCCTTATGGAATTCTATACAAATGTGTAGAAATGTCCTCATCAGTGTTGAAGTGATTTGATGATTAAAATATTTCTCTATTCCTTTCTAAAATCATTTCTACAAATACTTGCATAGGGTTGATTACTAAGTGAGAAGGATGGCTTGGAGAATGTAGGAAATTCCTTGAAATTAGAAGATCTTGTAACCTAAGGCTCTCTCATGGAGCTCCGCTTCATATACTCTCCCAGGGAGTTTAGATCATTTATTATTAAACTGTGTTTTTAGAATCCAAAAACTGTTTAACCCATCAGAGGTTAGCTAATAATAAGCTACTGTGAGCTACAAATTAACAGAGGCAATGTCTGTACAGAAAGTTCCACATTTAGAAATATTGCTTGTTCCCCTCCCGCTCTTGTGTGTTGTGTGTGTGTGTGTGTGTGTGTGTGTGTGTGTGTTGTGTGTGTGTGTGTGTGTGTGTGTGTGTGTGTGTGTGTGTGTGTGCATATGAATGCTCATGCTTTTGTGTTTTTGTATGTGGGTGAAAGAGACTATGTGAAGATGTGTGCACATGTTTATGTGAATGTAGATCATCTCAGGAACCATTAATCTTGTTTACTGAGCCAGGGTCTCTCATTGGTCTAAGGCTAGCTGATTTGGTTAGGCTAACTGACCAGTTAGCCTCAAAGATCTTCTTGACTCTGCATTTCTAGTGCTGGAATTTCAAACCTGTGCTACTACACCTGGCTGTTATGTCAGTTCTAGGCATCAGTCTTAAGCCCTATGTGCCTGTAAGACAACCATTTTACAGACTAAGATATCTTCTCAGCTCCAGACTGTAAGGTCTTTGGGATTAAGGTGTACATATTCTTGAAATTCTTGATAATGATTCCCTTATCAGCACACAGCTCTCAGGTGAAGGAGTTGTGGTGTCCAGCATACATTGGAAGAGAATAAAGTGATTTATTATGAGAATGTATGCAGATCCTTTCTTATTCTTTTCTTTCATTCATTAAGCTCACAAGTCAATGGCCTTTAAATCCCTGATTTATTGAAATCAAGCCCAAACTGAAAATCTTCTAAGTAATTTCTTTCCTCAAGTCTTGCAAATCCTCCAGTTTTTTTTTTAAGGTATTCAATAGTTAACAAAAGTGAATGTTTATTTTCCAAATGGGATTCCAGAAACAAAACAAAGAAACAAACAATAACCAAAAAGTGTGTGTCATTAGAATCACTGGGTCAGTAGCAGCAGAATTTGTAGACTAGTACCCAGTCTTTTTGTTTTTAGAGAAATTCTTCATTTACATTTCAAGTGTTATCCCAAAAGTCCCCTATACCCACCCCTGTCCTGCTCCCCTACCCTCCCCCTCCCACTATTTGGCCCTGGCATTCCCCTGTACTGGGGCATATAAACATTGCTAGACCAAGGGCCTTTCTTCCCGAATAATGGCCAACTAGGCCATCTTCTAATACATATGCAGCTAGAGACATGAGCTCTGGGTGTTCTGATTAGTTCATATTGTTCTTCCATCAGGTATTGATGATGAAGAAAGCAGAGAAGTCAGTAGTGTGGTTGCAGACTGCAACCTCTCTCTTCTCTCTCCCTTTCCATTTCTCTCTTTCTTTCTGTTTTTCTCTTTGTTTCTATCTCTCTCTGTCTGTGTCTTTTTCTGTCTCTCTGAAGGATCGGGATGTTGAGAAAGTTTTGTTGGTACATGTGGATGGGTGCATATGTATATAGAAGCCAGAGAACAATCTTAGGCACAGTCTATCATTTTTTTCTGAGACATTCCCTTATTGATCTGGGGATTATCAAGTAGGCTAGCTGGATATCCAGTGAACTTACCCAGTGCTGGAAATATAAGTGTATACCACTGTAACTGTTTTCTATATGTTTCCTGGGGACCAAATTCATATTCCATGCTTGGGTCACCAGCACTTTAGTGACAGATCTATCTCCCTAGCACTGGGAACAGTCGACTATTGGAATCAGGATACTAGTTATATTTTAAAATCCAGTAAGAAGTTATTGGACATATATGAGTTCTATGAATGGCATCATTGCCATAAACATACTAATTTGGTAGTTTCTGCAAGAAGTAGGGATTAAGGAGAAAAGAAAAATAAGAGATCATTTAGAGACGTAAAAGAACAATAAATGTTTTGTCATAGTCCTAGATATCAAACAACTTAAAAAGCCATCAATGGTAAAATAGACAAAAAATGCATAGTTCCATTGTAAGAATATAGCTTAATGAAAAAGTAGTATGTTATTTCTATGTAATAATAATTGGGTAACAGTCATAGACATGCAAAGAGCAGATGTCTGATGATACTCATATTATTTGTATTAAGATTTAAAAAAAAACAGCAAAGCAAGGGTCATGTCTGGGTCTGTGGTTCCACTGCAGCTGGGGTCTGTGTTGATGACCATGGCTAGTGTTATCACTGTAGGACATGCTGATGTCCTTGGTCTGTGCTGTACCCTGAAGCCCTGTACTCATGTCTACAGGCCATTGGGGACCAAATTGAAGTGAGTGGCCTATGATGCCATCTGAGGCTATGGAGATGTCTGGATCCTTGCTGTTATCAAGGGCTGAGTTGCAGTCAAAGGCCTTCCTGTAGCTGGGAGGACTGGGGTTCTGTGTTGATATCTGTGGTCTGAGTTACCATCAAAGGCTGATGTCCATGGACTGTACTGCCTCCAGAGGCCATATTGATGTGGGTGGCCTGAGCTGCTATGTTGATGTCCATAACCCAGGCAGCCTCTGAGGGCCTTGTCAGGGTCCGTGACCACTTTGCAGGAGGGGACCATGTTCGTTATCCCTGCTGTCACCAGAAACTGAGTGAAAGGTCCATGATCCCTGCTCCTGAAAGGAAGCTTCTCTTCCTGGGATATTGACAAGTGCAGATGCACAGTTGAGAGAGAGAGACATGGAAGGCTTCTGTGAGAACCTTTCTGCCCCTGGCCCCTCCCCAACCCCCAAAAGTAACAGCTTCGGCAGGAAGCCACTAAAAAGAATTCTCGAAAAGTGTGACAGAGATGTCAAAGAATACACAATTGTTGGCTTCCGGCAGAGGTGTGGGAGGGAAAGGACTCGGTTTTATTTCAAGAGTCAGACCACTAAGAAAATTCCTGGATCCAGAGAGTATATGGATAACACAGAGTATATGGATAACACAAAATAGACCAGTGAGTATATGGATAGCACAAAATAGACCTTCTCCCATTGGGTAAGGGTTTTTTTTTTTTTTCTTTACTTCTTTTGTGGGAGAGATTGCATGGTGGGGAGGACATGGAAGGCCTGGGAAGGAAATGTAACTGGGATACATGCTGAAACACTCCCAGAGAATCAATAAAAAAAATGTTGTGTGTGTTAAAATAAAAAGAGGCAAAATTAGTCAATGATGCTAATTAACCACTGGGGCCATGCATGAGGTCATATCGGCAGGGAAGTAGCCTGGGGTGTCATTTGGTCTAAAAATGTGTAAAAAATTCATTGACCTACAAACTTAAGACTCATGGACTGCACAGTGTGGGTATACCACAAAAACTAAAATGGAATTAAACAACAAAGGCTGGAAAACAAAAACCTTGAAGGATGGTGAACCAGAGCAGAGATCACTGATGACAGCTTAGAGACAGATAGGGAGCACATATGAGGTAGACAACCCTTGAGCTTGACAAACAATGGTTGAGGAATGAGAGGACAGAGGCATTAGGCCACTGAGATTGTAAGTGTAGGTAAACAGGAGAGCATGTGTGTATGTACATTGCTATAGTATCTCAAAGAAGGACAGGATCATACTGCGTTATATACCATAGCATGAGGATTTCCTTTTGCTTTTTGTGAGTATCTAAATAAAGCTTTGACAGATCTCTCCATTTGGGTTATCTCAGATATCCTACACACATTTGCTTCCTTCACTCCCACCCACAGCAATACAAGGATGCAAATGGCTGTGCTTCATATGCTGTGTTCCTGTGCATCTCATTAGCATCCACCTTGCATTCTATACAGATCCACCCTTCCACCCTGAGAAAGGAAAACAAATCCATTATCACCAAGGTCACTGTAGGGCTTACATAGAAATCATCTTTTCCCAGAAGATTTCTACATCTGTAGTTGTGAGAAGATTGCTTTCGCCTTTTCTGGCTCATTATGGCTAGAGAATTTTGATGTCTGCTAACTAATTTTGCAAGGTCATTTGGGTTCTGCTACTGAAGCTATTCTATAAAGATACTGTTATCCCTTAGTGCGCTCAGAGGATTGGCTCCGGGACCCGTGTATATATAAAAACCCAAATATCCATTAGTTACTATCTTTCTTTCTTTCTTTCTTTCTTTCTTTCTTTCTTTCTTTCTTTCTTTCTTTCTTTCTTTCTTTCTTTCTTTCTATATGCATATATATATATATATATATATATATATATATACATACATACATATATATAATATTTATATATAACTCATTTACATCCGGTTATATACTTCAAACTGTGTCTTGGTTATTCCTAATACCTAATCCAACATGAAATCATACTGTGTTGTTTAAGAGATAAGTTATGCATATACTCTACTCTAGAAAATAATAAAACATGCTCAGTACAGACACATGCATCCCCTTTATATTCTGTTCTGTTTGGTTGACTGCCAAGTGGCACTTGCAGATACAGAGGTCCAATTGTATGTCTGAGTACTGCTGTGTCTTGTGGAATGCAATTTTCTATCCAAATGTGCTGGTCCTGTTGCTGTGCTCACTTGCTTGTGTACTTGGATAGAAGCATAAAATTCTTGAAAGAGTGGCTCTATTAGCAGTTTTTCTGGGTATCTTGATAGAACAGTAGAGAGCAATGAGAGACAGTGTTGGGGGTGGGACAGAAACCAGACTTGCACAGAAAGGCAACAAGCTCTTTTAGAGACAACTGGGGACAACATGTACTTACGGTTTAGAGCACATGCTCTGCTCCTGGCTCTACAAGGCAGTGCAGGTGGCCAAGAAGCCATGTTGGCGTCCTCTGAGTATACACACACACACACAAGACTTAAATGAAGATAAAGGTTTTGTCTTATTAAAACTTCACTGGGTGACTACCTAACCAAATGTAGGAGGCAGAACATTGTGTGCCAGATATCAAGCACTTCCACCCCCCCAAGTGCTTCAACATTTGATTGTATGTAGAAACTAGAGAGACTAAGGAAAAGATCCAGTAGCTAAATGTGTGTACTGATGTTGCAGAGAATCAGAGTTCAGTTCCCAGTGTCTGACTCTGTAACTTTAGTTCCAGGATATTCAATGTCTCTGTTCACCATAGTCACCTGCTTTTCTGAGTGAATATCTGCCCAACCCCACATATACATCTTTAAGAATAACATAAAATCTTTTAGAAAAGAAACAATAAGCATTTTTCTCATATCTGATACAGTCTTTCGCCAATTTCCTCAACAGCAAATTTTTTGGAAAGGACCAAAAAAAAAAAAAAAAAAAAACCATGTATGCCAGTGGACTATATGACCCTTATTAGAGCTATAGAAATCTGCTACTGTAGCAAGGTATATAGGCACATAATTATATGTTTTGTAATAGAGTTTTATTTATAAAAACATATGGCCATGAATAAGACCTGTCCAGCCTTGAGATGTAATAGGATTTTCCCCTCTTACATCTAAGGTACCAATTTATTCTACTTTAAGACTTTTCACCTTTGATTTGCATTTTATTCTTTAACAATAAAGATGCTTCTGAAGTAAGAAAACAGTATAGAAAAGTAAATTAATTTGAGAATAGGGGCATGGATCAGTGGGTAAAAGTGATTGTTGTACAAGCCAAAGAACTAGAGTTCAATTCGTCAGAACCTACATAAAAGCTGGACCATGGTACAAGCATATGGAATCCTAGAAATCCTAGGAGGAGGTAGCTGCCAGAGATAGGAAAAGCTCTGGAAGGTCATTAGCCAGATAGCCTGGCACACACATTGGAAAAACAACAAAGAAAGCCTGTCTCAAAAGAAGGTGAAATGTAAGAACTAACTTTTGAAGTTAATCTCTGATTTTTATGTGTACACTGTGACAAATGCACACCCACATTTAAAAACATATATGCACAAACACAGACATACACAGCTAACTTCATTATTTGATCATGTGTTCAACTATATGTCAGGATAGTAGAAAGTATCTTCTTGACCAACCATTGTACAGTCAATGCCATGCCATAGGCACATAGGACATGTTCATCAATAAATTAAGGAATGGAGTCTTCAGATATTCTGTCTTGATATTTGAGAGTATGTTCATTGGGCATAGATCATTGTGGTCCAATTCCAGTACACAAACCATACTTTCCTCATACTTGATGCCTGAATGCAACCTTCAGGCAAGCCATCTATGTATCTCACATCCCCCACTGTCTCACTGTTCCCCTTACAGTGCTTGTTGCAGTAAATCTCCAACCCAAATATGCCCCAGCAATGAAAACACAACTCAGTTATTATGAATATGTGCTGTGTGCCTAGACTGTGCAGATCTACCTCTACACTACCATCTTCCAATTCTTATAAGACCACTTAGAACTTGTGGTTTTTGCAGGCCATGTGCTTCTGCTCCACTTTTCTTCCTCCTCCTCTGCATCCTCTCCCTCTTCCATTTTCTCCTTCTTCTCCTTTCAACCTTCTGCTCCACCTTCCCTTTATCTGCCCAGTCATCCCCTCTCCTTTGTTTTACAAATTAAGGTGGGAAGAAGGTTTACAGGAAATCACCTGAGTGTGGTCTCATTCTTAGTTTGTAGCCCCTCAAAGGAGAAAGGAATTAAGATAAAATATAATTAGCCCCAGGGCTATCCACAACAGGAAGACTAGCACGTGGATACTTCATTCTTCCTTTGAATAGGAAACAAAATACCCATGAAAGGAGTTACAGAGACAAAGTTTAGAGCTAAGATGAAAGGATGGACCATACAGAGACTAACCCACCGGGGATCCATCCCATAATCAGTCACTAAACTCAGACACTATTGCATAGGACAGCAAGTGTTTACTGAAGGGACCCTGATATAGCTGACTCCCACAGAAGTGGATGCTCCCAGTCATCCATAAGAGGGAGCACGGGGCCCACATTGGAGAAACTAGAGATAGAACCCCAGGAGCTGAAGGGGTCTGCAACCCTAGAAGAGGAACAACAATATGAACTAACCAGAACCCCCAGAACTCGTGTCTCTAGCATCATAAGTAACAGAACATGGCCTAGTCAGCCATCTTTGGGAGGAGAGGCCCCTTGGTACTGCAATCTTTATATGCCCCAATACAGGGGAACACCAGGGCCAAGAAGTGGGAGTGGGTGGGCATGGGAGCAGGGAGGGCGGAGGGGGGAGGAGACTTTCGGAATAGCATTTGAAATGTAAATTAAGAAAATATCTTAAAAAAAAAAAAGAAATGTAAACAGGTCCCCAGAGATGGAATGCTACTCATTAGCACTCACTATGGCATAATGACCTGAAAATATGTCAACCTAATTCCTCACTGGTTCTGATCTTAGTCAGTTTTCTCAGTGAGAGTAAAAGGAAACCAGGGAAGGAAAATTCAGAAACCATTACCAGTCTAGCTGCCTATTTCTCATACAATGAACAAACATCAGCACCATAAGCCGCAATCAGTAGTTTCTTCGGAGATATGATCAGCGTAATGTTGCATTCTTATGGAGCAAGGAATGAACACTTTGCTGATGAGGTAACGCTGCCATGTTCACTTGAGTGGAGCATCCTAGGCCACTGGGTTCAACCTGAGCAGAGCCAGATCTAACCAGAATCTTTGCTTAGCAAACAAGAAGATTACTTATACTAACATTCGTTAGCTTCTACATTTCTGCTGCCAGGTGGATTTCTTCTCTACCTTTCATTATTCTTTATCTCCTAATTGTCTTTCTGTTTACATTCTATATGTTTCATATAGATAGCATAAAGTTGAAATTGCAAAAAAAAAAAAATCCATTTTCATCTTTTAACCTGAAAGTCCATGTTACTTTTGCTTAACATAATTAGAGCTATATATGGCCATTTAGAAATATCCTAGCAGGTAAAAAAAAAAAAAAAAAAAAAAAAAATTGGCAGGGAACTTTGATTATCTGAGTTTGATCCATAGAAGACCTGGTGGAATTTCTCTAAAGTGAGCTACCTAAATTATTCTCCGACCTCCACATATGTCTTGACACCAATTTAACCCCCTCCCTGCCCCTATCGTACATACACAGGTGCTGATTAATGTACAAACATTAGACTATCATCTAATTTTGTGCTTTGTAATTCAATGCCAAGTCCTGTCTATTTTATTTTTTGTTGTTATTTTGTATTTTGTGAACTTGAAAATAGGGGAGAAACAGGACTGCCAGAATTAGGACATCTCTACTTTCATGTTTTCTTATTTGTCTACCGCCGCCGCTGCCGCTGCTGCGTTTTTTGTGTTTTTTTTTTGTTGTTGTTGTTGTTGTTGTTGTTTGTTTTGTTTTGTGTTTGTTTGTTTGTTGTGTTTTGTTTTTTTTAGTAGAAAAGAAAATTAGGGGGCTGGAGAGATGGCTCAGCCATTAAGAGCACTGACTACTCTCCAGAGGTCCTGAGTTAAATTCGCAGCAACCACATGGCTTATAACCATCTGTAATGGGATTCAATGCTCTCTTCTAGTATATATGAAGACAGTGACAGTGTACTCACATACATAAAAATAAACAAATCTACAAAGAAAAAGAAAGGAAAAGAAAATCAGGATGTTGGTAGAAAAATATAAGTTAATCAATGCTTCCATCCTTCTCCCTCACAATTGAAAGTCTACAGTTCTATCTACCTCTGTCTTAGTCACTGTTTTTGTACAGTAAGAAGACTATGGACATTCCAACTCTTCTAAAAGAAAGCATTTAATTGGGGAATGGCTTACAGTTTCAGAGGTGAGTCCATTATCATCCTAATGGGGAATAGGGCGGGATGAATGTAGGTATGGTGCTAGAAAAGTAGTTGAGAGTCTGTAGGCAACATGCAGGAGTGAGAGAATCTTCCTACCTTTTGAAACCTCAAAGCCCTCAGAGGTGTGGTTCTCCAGCAAGGCCATACCTACTCCAACAAAGCTACATCTTCTAATCTTTCTTAAATAATATTACTCTCTGGTGATTAAAGCATTCAAGTTCATGAACCTATGGGGGTCATTGTTATTCAAACAACGCAATATCCTTTCCCATAACAGTTATTTTATTGAGTATTTTAATTTATTTCACATGGTAAGACAATTTTGATTTACATAGTCAGCATATGTTATATATTATTTGATCTACTCATTCACAACCCTTATAAATTTCTGTCTGTTTCTCTCAGTGTGTCTGTCTGTCTGTCTCTCTCTCTCGCCCTCCCTCTCCTGTCTTCTTCTTTCCTCCTTCCCTTTCTGTATTTTCCCCTTTCTTTTTCCCTCGATTACTCCCTCTCTCCCACTTTCCCCTTTCCTTCCTTTTTTCTTACTGAGTATTTTGTACTTTGTGCTTTACAAGTATTTATTTGGGCCTGTTGTCTTTTTTTTTAAGTTTAGAACTATTTTAAGTATATCATCAGTATATTGAATGTGTATCACTTGTCAGCCTCCCACTTATTTTTAAAGCCCTTCATTTGCTTTCGTTTTTGGTGGTATTAGGGTTTCAACCTGGTGTTTGGCAAAAACTAGCTCTGAGCCACACTGAGCTTTTCCTATTGAAAGATATTTTGTGGATTATTTTCTATTTTGGCAATTTTATCTCAGCTCATAAAAGTGTTATTCTCCTAGCTTGTGATTTCCTTTATAGAGAAGTCAACTTCAAGTGAAACTATGTATTTCCTTTGAAGTTCCTATCTCTTTTACTCTGACTAATTTTAGGAGTATATACATTTTTAGATATCCATTTAAACATTTTGGTATATTCTTTCATTTATGTAGGTTCAGCAACTTATTCTAAAAATCTAAAACTCAAAATACCCCAAAGTCTAAAATATGTTGAATGCTTACAGGGTGCCATAAGTAGAAAATTCTACACTATAATCTTTGTTACATGACCGAATTTTCAAAATAGAGTGTTCAATCTGTATATACAAGGTGTGTCTGAAATGTCTATGGATTTTGTTATTATAATTCTTCCCATCCTTTGGATATATTATTATGTAGGTATAGATCTTTTCCACCTCCCCCAAATACATAATAATCAAAATATATCTAGTCTAAAGTGTTTTAGATGAAGAATGTTTAGTCAGAACTCTGTTTTTCAATAATTTGGGTGCACTTTTGGAGACTATGGTCTCATTGGTCATATCAGAGTAGAATGTTATCTCTTCAAGTTTTTCCTCTGCCAAGTGAGTGTTCTACTAATTTGTAGGTTAGACACTTGAGCTAGACTCTTTATATCATTGACTCATTCTTCTGTATTGAACCAACATACTGTTTCTCTATGCTCAAGGCTCAATTATTTCTTCTCATTTATTTTTCGGTTCACTAGTTCTTTATTGTACACTATTTAATTTATATTAAAACTCATTGTTTAAATATGGTGTGGATATTTTCTTGTATATAATTCATATTTGTTTCTATCTTCATGAACATATTCCATTAATTTCTATAGTTTCCTCTTTCTGGTCAATTCAAGATAAAAAATTATTTATAGCTACCTGGTTATTTTTATCCAGAAAACTGATGAATAATTCAGTACTAGAAATAGGTTGTTCCTGCTTTATGCATTCCTTTTATCTTTGGTGGGAGCAGTATCATTAGGCCCTTGATTTCATCATCCTAATCACAGACTATCTGCAGTTATTGTGTATGCTTATAAGAGACTAAGCGTTTTCCTAGGTAGCCTTACTCTATAAACGAACACCAACTCTGCCCCCCTCACATTGTGGTACCTCAGGCCAAAGACCCATCATGGATAACAGAGCATGCAGTCAGAATGCAAGCAGACAAACATGAATTCCAGGGGTACAGGGTTAGTGTTATGGCAGAGGGTTTTTGTTGTTATTGTCATGGATCGAAGTATAGAATATGGATGATATCTATGATTAGAACACATCACAAAGGAAGGAAGGGGAAGGCAGAGTACTGAAAATTGTTAGCTTAACTTGAGAGAGGTAGAGGAAAAAATTCTGAAAAAAATCACTGAAAAGTTAAAATAATTTTAAAATTCTATTAAAAGTTTGGACTCCATGTGTGGAGATATGGCTCTGAGGTTAAGGGTACCCTTTCCTCTTACAGAGGATCCAGTTCCCACATCAAACTCACAACTGCCTATAACTCCCCTGACCTGATACCCCTCTAACTTCCTCCTTCTCCTCCTCTTCCTACACACACACACACACACACACACACACACACACACACTCACACACAGACATATACTCACACACACAAATATGTAATAATTAATTTTTTTAGAAAATGACTTTAAAATTTCAATCCAGGCCCTGGCTAAGAGCAATATAATAGTTAAAAGGATTGGCTTTTCTTCAAGAGGATGTGTGTTCACTTCCTAGTAAGTACTCTACTGGTAGCTAACATTCACCTGTAACTCCAGTTCCGGGAAATCTAATGCCCTATTTTGGCTTCTGTAGGCATAGATGCATTTTGTACATAGACATACATTCAAGGGTAAAAAGTACTCCTATACATAAAAAAATAACATCTTAAAACAAATTAAAAAAAAAAAAATCTAAGCCAGGCAGTGGTGGTGCACACCTTTAATCCCAGCACTTGGGAGGCAGAGGCAGGCGGACTTCCGAGTTCAAGGCCAGCCTGGTCTACAAAGTGAGTTCCAGGTCAGCCAGGTCTATACAGAGAAACCCTGTCTCAAAAAAAAACAAAAAACAAAAAAAAAACAAAAACAAAAACAACAACAACAAAAATACCAACCAAACAAAAAACAAACAATCAAACAAAGAAACAAACAAACAAACTAAGCTATTAAGCTCTCTGCACTCTGAGTACCAGGTAAGGTTAAGAGGATGGGGCCTGAAACATGCATGGCCTTTGAGATAATACTTTTCAAAGTGGTTGGTATAAGGCAAGACTCCTGAAACAGAAGGAATGACAGAGGATTTGTAGTTTACAAAATGGAGCACAGAGATAGCAGCATCCCGGTGGGATTGTGTTAGAGGCTGGCAATAGGTGTCCTGCAGACCAGATCTAGGTCTTTGCATATTTTCAGAAATAGTGTTTTATTAGATAGTATATAGTTGTGATTGATTCTCAAGCTTACTATTTACAGAAATTCGGGAATCTGGTCATGGTGGCATGTGTTTGAAATCCAAGCAGGTATAAGGCAGAGGCAAGATGGTTAGGAGTTCAAGGCCAGTACAGGCTACTTCAAACCTGATCTTCTAAAAGGCAAAACACAAACAAAAGGAAAAGGAGGTGCAAAAAGAGGAGTAGGAGGATGAAGAGGAGGCAGAGGAGGAGGAGGAGGAGGAAGAGGATGAAAGGGCAGTTGTGATAGTCTTTTATTGTTTGTTGTTGGTTTGTTTGTTTTGACATAAAAATTTTTTAAATATGTAGCAACCAGTCCATTGCAGGAAATAGTTGCTGGTCTTTGACCTATACAGGTGATCAGTGTTTTGCTAGTTTCAGTTTAGTAGCAGAGAGGAATGGCTTAGAGGTTCAAAGCACTTGTTGCTTTTGCAGAGACTTGGGTTTAATTCTTAGCCCATACTATCCATAATTCCAATTCCAGGGAATACGACACCCTATTCTGAACCCAGAGACAACTTGAGGGCTCAAGACCAAGGTGAGGGAAAGTTTTTTTCCTGATGTAAATTACCTAGAGCAGTAGAAAAAACTATAACACTTTGAAAGGGTAAGGCTTGTGGGCTCTTTTCTCTTTGATCAGTTTTAGAACCAGTGTTCATTGGCTTTTGTGGGTGGGTACATGAGTAGTGGTGGTGGTGGTGCTGCTGCTGGTGATGGTGTTGTTTATGGGGGTTGAGGGCTGTATTTCTTTATGTATTATATAAATCTCATTCCTGACTTTGACCTCCCATCATTTTTTACTTCTGTGTTTTCTTAAGATAGCTGAAGTTCTCAAAATTCCCTGGTCTCTAAAAGTTAAAATAGAGTCTTTTCAGAAGTTAATGGAATGTGAAAATATATTAAAGTAGAAAATGAAAATCAGGACCAGTGAGTAAAAGGTGTCTATAAATATTATGGCCTTTGGTGATGTTTAAGTTCTCGTGACTATTTCTAAAATTCAGGGCAAATTAGAAGACATAAGAATATTCCTTTTATTTTGAGAAAGCAAACAATATTCCTTTAAGTACTCACCATGCTTGCTTCTTCAGTCATTGAAAAACTCAGATATCTAAAACAATTTGATTTAATAGTTCCAAGTGAAAAGGAAGTTAACAACCTAGTCTGCTTCATTCCAAGTGGTACTGGATACAAGAGATCTTGCTGTATTGTGGCAATACACATCTTAGCATTTACAATACTTGAAGTTAGTTTAGAGTTTCTCCTATACCAGTGGTTCTCAACCTCCCTAATACTGCCACCCATTAATTAATTCAGTTCTTCATTTTGGGATGACCCCAACCATAAAAGTATTGGTTTTGCTACTTAATGACTGTAATTTTACTACTGTTAGAAATCCTAATGTAAATATCTGATATGCAGGCTATCTGATATGAGACCCTAGTGAGAGAGTCATTTGACCATCTCAAAGTTTTAGAGATCCACAGTTACCCAGCTGAAGAAGCTTTGAATTGGAAAGAAAGAAAGAAAGAAAGAAAGAAAGAAAGAAAGAAAGAAAGAAAGAGAGAGAGAGAGAGAGAGAGAGAGAAAGAAAGAAAGAAAGAAAGAGAAAGAGAGAGAGAGAAAGAAAGAAAGAAAGAAAGAAAGAAAGAAAGAAAGGAAGGAAAAAAGAAAGAAAGAAAGAAAGAAAGAAAGAAAGAAAGAAAGAGAAAGAGAGAAAGAAAGAAAGAAAGAAAGAAAGAAAGAAAGAAAGAAAGAAAGAAAGAAAGAAAGGAAGGAAAAAAGGAAGGAAAAAAGAAAGAAAGAAAGAAAGAAAGAAAGAAAGAAAGAAAGAAAGAAAGAAAAGAAGGAAGGTAAGAAGGAAAATAAAAGGAAAGAAAAGGAAAAAAAAACTTTGATATGCACACTGCCTGAAGGTCAATGATTAAAATGCTTGTTGCTCTTGCACAGAACCCTTAAGTTTCTAGAACCTACAGGGCTGTTCATCACTAACTGCAGCCTCTGTTCCAGGGTATCTGATCCTCTCTTTTTACTTTGTAGGCACTATACACAAATGGTATACATACACACTTGTGTACCAGACATATTTATAATGTAAATCTGAAAAAAATTGATAAAATATATATTTCTAAGCTTGTGCTTATAATTTCTAAATCAGTTTTAGGGCTGAGGCTGATGTCTCTTTTGCCCTGCTCTGGTAGTTATGGACACTACACTGAGTAACTTGGAAGGAAAAAGATGAACAAGAATTATTCAGTGGTGAATGAGATAGCATCCCTTAGAAATGCATGCAACTTAAAACCTCAATTTAAGATGCACCAATTAGCCAGGCGGTGGTGGCACACACCTTTAATCCCAGCACTTGGGAGACAGAGGCAGGCGGATTTCTGAGTTCGAGGCCAGCCTGGTCTACAGAGTGAGTTCCAGGAAGCCAGGGCTATACAGAGAAACCCTGACTTGAAAAACCAAAAGAAAAAAAAAAGATTCACCAATTATTGCTTTGGGAAGATCTGGGGTTGTGAACACTGAGTGCTTGTAGCTTATGCATGCTTCTTTCATGGCAGTTATTTTAAACATAGTCTTATGTCTGTTAGATCCATGTGTATCTCTTTGTCTTGAGTGTGTAGGTGGTCTACTTGAGAGACAAGTGACTGGAGGACTGCATGATTAAAGAGGGACTCTAATTAGCGAAACAACTAACATTGGGAAAGTAGAGGCATCTGCTATAGCTGCTAAATATAATTGCTAGAGAAAAGTTTATAAATATTCATTTAAATGTATTTCTCAAAGGCTTGTGTTTGAAACTACAGCTTCTGGTTTGCCTAAAGAAACATAAATGTACCACAATTAATGAATTCTTAAAGGAAGGAAAATGCTTTATCATTTCGATGCAGGCATCTGAGTGAATAGCATGGATCAGTGCTTTCCATAGCTCACATTTTCCATGTCATATTTATTAGATGTTATTACTAATTCTACTTTGAAATTCTGTAGTTTCTCTGATTCTGGCTTTCTAGATTTAACAGTATAAATTTAACTTATGCCAAATGACTAATACACTATTTAGTGTCTTGTGTGATTAAGTTTAGAGTTTGCTTACCAGAAAATTTAGCCAAAGACTGTTCAGTTGAATTATTTTGTTCTCTTTTCAAATAGAAATCTGGAAACCTCATTTTATTTTAAAATTCCAAAAAACTATGTGTGTACATATATGGGTTTTAATTTTTCATACAAAAGGCTATTTTTCTTAATTCTCTATCTTGATTCCTTAGAATGAATGTACTCATGATTATTCATTGACCATTTGTTCCTAAGAATGCATCCAAACATGAATTAAAGGACACGTTGCCTAGGCATTGTCATTCATCTAGTGTAGTGGGTTTATATAATATGGTAAGATATAACAATGCCAGAAGCAATGACCAATCTGTGAAAGCAAGCTGAAAATGGTCAGTAGTACATTGGCGCCTGACAATGAGACCAGTAAGCCAGAAATTAAAAATATGCCGATTCCCAAGGGCATAGAAGGCAAGACGTGTCAATGAGCCTATTGTCAGACTGCAGTGAAAAGCACAATGCAGGACACAGAGGACAAATGACAATGAAACCTGGGGTATCTACAGATATAATTCGGGTGTATAAAGTTAATACTCAGAAAAATTTGGATTATAAAAGACTAGGGCTTCAGGAAGTGATTTTTCAACTTGGGATGTTGTCCCTTAGCGGACAAATAGCCATGTCTGTCTAATTCTGAGGAAACGTTTTACTTCCTGGCATCTTGCTTTATTTTCTCATTTTATGAGACAGATCATCTGTAGCAGGCTGGTTCAAACTCACTGTGTAGAAGATAACCTTGAACTCCCTATTCCACTGCTTCTCTCTCTCAAGTGCTGGGATTATTGACTCATGTCACATTTTCTGTTGTTACACGTAGGACTTAAGGGATAGAACTGGCATTTCCTAGGTGGAAGCCTGGCACACTGCTCAGCATCTTTATCCTTTGGAGAGGCAGAAAAGGCAGGTGACTCCTTTTCTGTCCATCATAAAATCTCAGGGCTCATGTACCTATGACAAATGACAAGTAAACGGGAGATATGACTAACATCTTTTATGGTATTATGTTGCTGTGGCATGAGAGCCACCACACTGAAGACTCAAGACAAACACTCCATTTTCACTTGTAGGTTTGTCAAAGCATGGATAGTATTATAGGAACATCATTGGACAAATAGGCTGATAATAATAGACTGAGGAATGGACTCTGCAAAGGTCTGTTCAGGCTCTTCTTGGTCCTTGGGCAGCATTCCATCTCCTTGTCCTAGAATAATATCTTTCTATTTTGTCCTTATCAGAAGGGAAAAGTAGTTCTGGTTTCTATAATCAGCATTTGAGTAGGTAACTTCTAATTTCTGTGGAGTGCCTTGGGGCAGAATGATGATCAGCCAAGTGCATAAGAGAGGGTTGGACACACACTACTTCTGAAGCTTCATTTTGGTGTGTTGTTTTCTGCGTCCCCTTCCCCACAATGCCCAGAGCAGCTCCACAACAAAGAATTAGCTGGCCTGAATTTCCACAGAACTAAGACTGACAAACCTTAGCCATGAGGCTGCTGGGAAGAAGAAGCACTGTGGAATTCAAGCATAGACTGTAAATGGCATCTGTTAGCTTTAGTAAGCTGTGTGAATTACTGAAATTTGTATTCATTTCCAGATTTTGAAAAAAAAAAAAACTTTAGCTTCAATGATAATTGTATGATCTCCCTTCTCAAGTGAAATGCAAAATGAAAACTATTCTCCACCATGAGGCCATTGAAGGTGATGGGACATAATCCTGGTTATTAAACTCATCTGAAAAAAAGTTGGTGATTTTTGTTCCTTTTCAATCCAGTGGTAAATTTCATTGATGCTATTTGCATTTCCTCTTTCTCCGTATTATTTTATAGCCCCTTCCAAATGGGTCCTATCCCAAGGGCATCCAGCTAAATCCTCTGTGGGATATGATTCCTTTTAGCATTATGAAGAGCACCATAGGATGCCATCAGGGTTCTTTGGCACTGTCATGTTGTAGAGATTGGTTGAAAGCCAGGCTCATTGAGACTGAGATGCACTGATTGCACTATGTGATTTAGAAGGGGGAAAATCTATAGTTATGATGATCATTGAAAATGGCATGCACAGCTTTAGCATTTTTAATGTTACTAAAAATCGTTAAGTTTTATAGTCAGTAAAGAATGTTTAGTTCTGAATTAATGAAGTTCCATTTTAAGATCTTAATACTGCAGCTATTAAGAATTTAAGAAGTTGCCATTTTAAGATCTTAATACTGCAGCTATTTGAATTTTAAGATCTTTTGTGACTGCAGAATTAGGATTTCAAGTCAATGGAAAAGACATACATATGTCTTGTCACTATTGAGAGACAGATTTCCTTATTGTGCTTGTTCTAATAACACAGTAGGAGATGTCAGGAATGTTTGGATGAAATGACAGGTAACTTGAAAGTTGTGATGGGTCTGGCTGTGCCATTTTATAATCATTTTTTCAAAGAGGCTGTGTTGTCTGTGATGGTTCTGTTTGTTTAGTTTCCTTTCCAAATATCAATGCCCCTCTTCCCAACTCCACTCTCCCTACATAGACAGTACCTGGCTGGAGAAGAAAGGAAGTAAGAAATGTATTTACTCCCATGACTGGTGGTGGTTGGCTTAGAGGTCTGAAGGCTGAGAAAGTCTCTGTGAAGCAGAGTCAGCCTCCAGCATAGGAGTATGTGATGATTCCCTCAGTGGACTGCCCTCCTCATTATAGCTTTTGATTCAACCTGCAGTGAGCACCAGAGTGGAAGGAGCAATGTGTTGGTCCTAGCACTTGTCTTTGCTTTTTACATTCACAAAAGAAAATTAATAATATGAATGAACTGATACTGGAATTATCACTATGGGTCTCTGATATCTGGTAATATTTTATGTTCTATCATCTAGGGAGTGGTATATGGCAGTTTTATAACAGGGAGGAATACCAAATCTTATTTATTGTATGTGCATAAGTGTTGTGCCTGAGTGTATGTGTGCACAACATGAGCATGCAGTATCTTAAGAAGCCAGAAGAGGGCATTAGATATCCTGGGACTTTAGTTACAGATGATTGTGAGCCAATATGTGGGGGTTGGGACTAGAAATCAGCAACAGTGTTCTTAACAGCTTAGTCATCTCTCCCTTACCTCATCTTCTATTTTCCTTTCAGTGTTTCATGGCATGTTTTCATTTTCTTTCTAGGAATGGTAGTTTTGTGCCTAACTTAGTTGTAGCATTGTTTTTTAAAAGTGTAAACAGGCTCAGCTGACATTCACTTGGTAGGGTTGCAAGGCCCTGTATTGTGCAACCTCAGCTTAGTAGAAACTGGTTACAGTGGCACATACATGTGTCACCACTCATGAGGTAGAGATAAGAGGACCAGAAGTCCAAGTTCAGTGCTATTCTAGGCTCCAGAATGAGTAGAAGGCCAGGTTGGGATACATGATTTCTGTCTCATAAACTCAAAAAGAAAAATCCATAAAGAAACTTGAGCAGATACTTGAACAGATAAAGGTGCTTGCTATACAAGCCCTGATGATCTGAGTTCAGTGAAAGCCCTGGAACCCAAGGGAAGGTAGAAGCTGACATCGATGTGTTTACCTATAGGCATATATACATACATACATAAACATGCACACAAAGTAATAATAATAATTAAAAACCAAAAGTTGAAACAATGTAATTACCAATGTATTTTAACAACATGACACACAAATATGTCTTTTGTTTCTTTTGCAGAGGCTTGTTCCTTTCCTCGTGCCAGCTTTTTCAATGTGTTTCCAAAATTGAAAAGTTACTCTTTAGTTCCCGAAAATTCTTTTCTGATAAGAATGGGTAGTACTAATAGCCATATGTGTTCTAGCAGGTGGTTTTGATATATCAATAGATTGCATTTGTTAGCACAACATAAAATATTGAACAATGAGCAAATGATTATCAAAGTTGCAAGAGCATCCTGTTTCACAATTCTCTACCATTTTGAAAAAGGGGTATTTGTCAGTGTATCCTTTATAGTGTGTTGTTAAGTAAATGCATTGTTGATGAAAATGATAGGTATTCTTTGTCAAAACTCTCAGAGCTGCATGATTAGAATCCTGGATACAGAATGTTGTCACCTGTTGAAAGAGCTCCGAGATTGAAGGTTTCGGTGGATTCTAAACCCATGTATTAAAAATACGAAAATTAGAAAATCTCAATTAGTTACCAGGACAACTGATTATTGCCTGGGAAGGTGGGAATTTACTTGGTTTGATGGTTCAGAACACAAATTGATAGCTGGGCATGGGCTAGAAACCGAGAGACACAGCTTAGGAAATTCAGCCAGTTCACATGTGGCTTGATACCTCTCCATAATTGCGGAGGCAGTGCCACATGTGCAGGTGGCTGCATCCCCTAAGATGAAACCAACATTTCCAAACTTTGTCAAACATATTAAAAGAACTTTCTTCTTGTAAAAATTTTTATGGGACTTATTCTGCTGGACTACATTCTGTATGATTAATACAGAACACATTAATAAAGGATACTTTTATTCTGTCTTCTGCAAATTTTTAACTCTCACTTTTATAATGCACATATATTAGTGTCATAAGATAGGTAAATAACTTGGTAGACTTTAGATTGGAATGGAAAAACTTGTTTCAGAGTCCTAATCTGCTCACCTTCATTTACTTATTGTCTATGTATGTGCATCAGGGTCTCTCACTGGTTTGTATATATGTGTGAGACAGGGACTATCACTGGTCTGGGCTCACCCAGTAGGCTAGGTTTACTGGCAGGAGAGTCCAAGAGATCTAGATCATCTAGTTTCTACATCCCCAGTGTTGGAGTTACTCATATTTGCCATCATGCCTAGCTTTTTAAAATTGTGCACTAAGTGGAGATTGAACCAAGGTCCTCAGGCTTTCAAGGCCTGTCATTTATTCATTTTCCCAGACTGCAAAAGAAGTATTGAGGAGCTGAGATGGAGAACCTGAGGCCCTACAAAACTCAGAAGTATTTATTCTTTTATACATCAAGTTTACTGACCCTTGGCATTATCACAGCAGTGGAAACAAGGTGACCTGCCCTGTTTCCCATGAAGGTCAAGCGTATCACAATGGTCTCCTACTGGTTTTCATAGATAGCACACATTGTCATAGTCTAGAGAGGTTTTTTTGAAACAGCCACAAGCATTCTGAAGTGGTCAGTGTGGGATGAACTATGGGTCCTTCAGTATCCCTCTGACTACAAGGAGCTTTGGAGCATTCTTCTTACCTCTAGTCTGTGGGGAAAAAAAAAAAAGACTTATCAGAAAGACTGACCCAGAGGTCATGGAAAAGAGGGCAGGCTTGAGGTTAGTACCCACTGTCAAACCATGCATTCCCTTTAATATCCTCAGCACAGCGCTAAGAAGAAAGGAGATTGCTACTTCACAACACACTCTCACCAGACTTGGAAGAAATCTAAACCCTATGGGCTTCTATTGTCTGTGTTTTCAAAGCTTTTCTTGGCTCTGTGGTGCCTATTTTTATCGTGGCACAATGAAAATCCATTGGCAACAATCCTGGTTGTGATCTAACATTCAAATGTCAATGGAAGTTGATCTGCAAGTTCGAGAAGTTTCGCCATGGTTGGTGTCCTTTCCTGCCTGCCAGTTTAGGAGCAAAAGATTATTGAAGTAATAATCCTATTTTGGAAAATCTGGTGTGGAGTGTTATTTTGCAGCTCTTTGCGTGGCTGTCATTGTAAACACTGTTTATAGAACCTTTATCAGCATTTGCCTCTGGAATTTATAAGCACTTAGTATAATTTGCCGTGAAAACATTGTTTTTTTTTTTTTTTTTTTAAGCTTAATAGAGTTAGCAGCATATATGAGGTATTCAGAAGATAGCAGTTTATATCCTATAAAATGTCTTATGAATCTAAAGCACTTTTATCTTGGCCACTTAAAATGATTGATTCATTAATTCTCACAACCAGATACTGTTCTCATTTTACAAATGAGGGGATGAAGGAAATGGGAAACAGAGGACAGGGGTCTTCATTAAGGCTCTACAGCTGGCAGAAGCTGTTGAGGACTGAGAAGTCAAGGTTCCCAGCTCCCATATCTGGCTCTTCCTAGCTCAATACTTTTCCTTCCCTGTACACCAAACTAAATGTGGACCACTACCTGCGGACATTTGTAGTGAAACACAAACTGCTGCTCCTTCCCTTGAGGAAAAAAAAAATTTCCCCCAACTTTATGAATATATTTTGCTTGAAATGGCAAAAGTGAAAATAGATCCATTAGGAAGTAGACATTTTGCTTTTTAAAATTAAGCGGGGACTCCAGGTAGGCAGCTTTAACCATAGAACAGCTGAGAATTAATTTCAGCCAAGTTCTCCAGAGGCCTGAGCTCTTAAGATGTCTGTGTTCATAGTGATGTAATAGAGCACATTGTTGCATTGTTTATTTAAGTTATAAGCATTTTAAAAGTATATTGAAACCTTGACTAGCCAATGCAATGTAAACAGAAACGCACCCAACTTAATTCATTGTACCTGGAATTCCTGTTAGGAGTTTATTAAAAAATTTAATTTCCAAACCAAGTGCCCACAGGGAACTGTTCCTGTATTAATCACATTGAACACTTTTGACAGTGTCCCTGAGGCAAAGCTAGAAAATCAATTATCAAACAAGGCTCATATATATATATATATATATATATATATATATATATATTTGCCCCCACTATTCTCTTCTCCCCATCTCACTCCTGATGATCCTATTCTTCCCAATTTATCCCAATTTATTTCATCATATGTAGCCTCAGCTGTGGTGAGGTCAGGATTGTAGCAGCCATGGCACAGCCAGAAGACAGAGTTTCATAATGTTCTTCTTCATCCTCAGCTGTCACGTTCTTTGACCCAGTTCAGTGATGTTCTCTGTGATTCCTTGGAATGGCTAATTAAGTTGCCGATTTTGGGGGTAGAACCTAGCTGCCACTTATTCTCAGTATGTTGAGAAGTTCTGAGTCTGTGTACTCCCACTGCAAACAAACCAACAAACAAAGAAAAGACAGAACTTTTTCAACCCAGGGTTAGAGCTACAAACATGTATAAACATTAATATTTAGAAGGCACTTTGACTACATGCCCATTTATCAAACCATTAGTAGTAACTTCCCTCTAGGGCCTGTGACCTCTGTAGCCATGGGTTTTTGGCCAGGTTTGCAGTACCAAGTACCTTTTCCCTTTGGTGGAGCATGTTTCAGATTCATTCTGAAAGTGGTTAGTTATACCCCAGTCTTGCCTCTATTGTACCAGTGGGCATATACTGCCTAACAGATATGTACTGTTGTATAGAGTTTCACTGTTGGGTAAGGACACTATTTTGTTCCCCAGGCATTTCATTATTATTATTATTATTGTTATTATTATTATTATTATACAGAGTTACATAAGGTGCTTTTCATGCAAGTAAGAAAGGTACTTTATGCATACTCCCCCCTGACTCACTCACTGTCCCTTATCCTCCCTGTTTCTGTTGATCTCAAGGCATTTTTCTTACACCTTCATGTCATTAAAGCATACATGCTATTATTTATCTATATTGTTTAGGAGCAACAAATGAGAGTAAATATGAAGTATTTATCATTTAGAGATGGACTGAATATATTGAATGGATATAACTGGAGATAAAATAATGTCCTAATTATATTGTGAAGTTTATTATTACTTGATCTCTATCTGCATGAGTCTTATAATCTAGTTGAGAGATTTTGGCAATAAAAAGAACCAATTAAATAACTTTAGATGTGGTTAATGTTATGAAGAAATCTTAGGAAATCTGTAAAAAGTATCATGTCTCCCTGACTAACTCTCTACACTCATACATTCAGTGTGTATGTTTAGTTGGTGCACAAGTGAATGACAAATGAATAATATTACAACATACAACAGGCACTACTTCATATAGGTTCTCCTTTGTCCCTCATCTATAGATGGTGTTTTTAGAGAGCCCTGGGAGGATCCTCTGTTATATGTGCATTCAAGCATTGACTGAAAACAATGATCTTAGGAATATAGGAGACTGCTAACAAACTTTCCCAGAATCTCCTCTATAGGCTTCTCTTTATGAGCCTGGAATATAAGCATCTCTGCCCTGTGAAGGGGGGAGGGGCTTTCTTTTTCCTAAATTAAGAAAGTTTTTTATTAATTTAATTTAGTTTCTTTTGTGTGTGTGTGTGTGTGTGTGTGTGTGTGTGTGTGTGTGTGTGTTAGTTATACCTGGGAATACATATGTAAACCACATTTATCCCCTTGGCAATCAGAAGAGACTATCAGATGCCCTAGATTAGAAGTTATAGATATTTTGAGCCACAATGTAGGTTCTGGGAAACAAAACCAGGTCTTCTTCAAGGACAACAAGTGTTCTTAACTGCTGAGCCATCTTTCTAGCCCCAGAGGGAGTTTTTCATCATATTCACTATATCATGGTATGGAACAGAGGATGAGAAAGAAGGGAGCCATGCCTTCTCTGTCTTAGTCAGGAGACAAATCTGTGACCCAACTCTGTACTATCTGTAGATTCTGATGCTCTTTGCCTGACAGCCATCCTTGTTCAGAGCTATCACTCAGAAGATGCAAAGAAACATCTGTTATCTCTCCCTCAGTGAAACAAATTTTTATGGTGAAGTTTGTAGTAGATGAGGAACTGAACTCAGAGCTGATAGAGGAAAAGAGGTGAAACCAACTAGAAGGATAATGAGAAGAATTTTTGAAGAGCAGACAACAGGAAGTAGACTATGTGGCTAGCATGGTAAAATATGATGCACCGTGAAATTCCCCAGCCAAGCAGAAAAATAGTCACTCAAATCCCCATAGGTTTTAAGGTAGGACTCAATTTTCATACTGACAGGAAACCTATGCAATTAGCTAAGAATGAATGACCTATATTTTCAGATTATAGTGGATAATATATGTAATATACTGTGACAGAGTACACACACATGCACATATACATCTACAAATACAGATACACACACACACACACACATATATATATATATACATAAATCAGGTGATATGTTGACTCATATAATAGATAAGTAAGTAAATTTCATTAGTCAGAAGCATCATTTCAATTTTAAATCATGATGAGAATAGTACAGATCATATAAAAGTACTTTATTTGGAATGGGGTGCTTCTTTAAATGAAGTTTTAATTTGTCATTATGTTTAATTAGCATTGATATTTTTCATAATTTTACATCTACCCACATGTATCATACAATCACTAGAGTGTATTGGTGGCATTTCTGTTGCTCTGATACATTATGTAGACCAAGACAACTTATAGAAGGAAGAGTTTGTTTGGGTTTTGTTTCCAGAGAAATAGTCCATCACAGCATGAAAGCATAGCAGCAACCAGCAGGCATGGTAACAGAAGCAGAAACCTCAGTGTGTACATCTTGAACCCCAAGCACAAGTCAGAGAGATCAAGTGATGTGAGGTTTTTAACCTCAATGTCCCCCAGCAAGGCTGTACCATGTACACTTTCCAAAACAGTTCTACCAAATAGGGACAAAGTATACAAATAGCTGAACTCTGGGGGGGGGGGGGCGTTGTTATTCATACCACCACACTCATATCTAACATTTGATAAGATACAGCACAACTATACGTAGGTGCCAACTGGGTTGCTATGTGATTACTCATTTCTGACTATATCTCACAGTCCATGTTTTACACTTCTGGGAACCAAGATGATGATAGCAAGGCTGGAAGGGCCTAGCATAGGAAGAATACTATCTTCAATCGGATGACCTCATTCTGGGTGGTTGATTGGGAGAAAAGGTGAGAGGGTTTGGACTCTGTAAACCAATTCAGTTGTTAGGCTGGCCAACTAGATCAGACAAGTGTGATCAAGCTTATAGCCTTAGGCAACCACAATCAAATGTAACTGGGGCATGGAGGGACTGTTCTGTGGACAGATGAATTCTGAGATCTAGCTGAGATCTATCAAGGCCTGCATCATGCATGCCCCCTGGATACTAGAGTGGTTACCAAGCTCTGTTGAAAAAAAAACAAAAAACCAGGTCAAGTATGCTGAATAACATGAGAGGATAGCCCTGAGGGGATATCCCACTTCAGGAGTAGTCGGTGTTCTAAGATCACCCCTTTGCTTTCTTTTTATCCAACCCTATCATTTTATAGAATTTTGTTGTTGTCATTAATTACCTGTCTAGAGAATTTGTATTGCAGGGATGTACTCAGTGAACAAGCACATCTGGCTATTTTGGGGATGTCCTATGTTAGACAGAACTAGATCTTTTGGCTTACCCAGTAGTTAGGCCAGTGTTATACTAGCAACAAGGGCAACTGGAATCCTGGTGTCTACTGGCATTTGTACAATGCTATCTAAACCTAAATGATATTCATTATACAACAGGGCTAATCTTCTGGGTAGTAAAGGAGTGAGAACCTATTGGGATCATAGACTGCTGACAACAACTAACTCCTAGGAGAATGAAAAGAGAGGATGTGCAAATGACCACAGGGGCGTGAAACACCTAAATTCAAGGAAAACTCAAGAATCTGGGTCATGGCTTTGAAGCAAGGCTCAGTATGTGTTGCCCTCACCAAGCTCTGTCTCCTAATGGCTGGCCTTTACTTTCTTCAATTCTCACAGGAAAAAAAGACAGACCCATCTTTTTCTGTTTTGAGGCTGCTTGAACCTCCATCATTGTTAACTTCATGTTTTCAGCCTGACAATGATGCACAGTTCAAGTTGAATAACATTTTCCCCAGGAACTGAACTTAGTCAAAACATATCATTTTCTACTCCAGAATATTCCTTTTATTAATTGTCAGTAGATTATGACTAAAATTAATCACATCACTGAAGGCTTCCCAAGCCCACTAAATTAGCTTGTGTTAATTTCTGCTTTGTCTAATTATGTCTTCAAAACACAGCTTCTGCCCTTAAGTGTAGACTTTATATATTTCTTGAGCTTGACAAAGTAACACATTTTGCTTGTTCCTTAGTTGTGTTCCAGGATAACTCTGGATTTCTAAGCACCATTTTAGTGTATTGTGAGGACTGCTCCTGCCAGGAAACTGAAAATCTGTTTGAAAATAACATTCCACAGATAAATTTGCTAATTCTTTCTTGTTAGTTTGGCTTATGTGTGAACAATATGAGTGATTTCCTATTCTCAAATAGTAAGTTTAGAGATTTTATGTCACTCATATTTTTACTGACCTGAGACTATGCTCATAAGCACAGCTGTTGAGGGATACAAAGTAATTGACATTTCTTTAGTCAGTATATTTAAATGGTAATTGCTATTACTAAGCCATTTGCTTATTAAGTAAGAAAACAGGCATGGCTATATATGAAATCAACACTGACCAGACACAAAACTGGTATTTTATGGTATTTTAATGTATTTAGAATAAGAAAAATTCTACAGATTCAATGAAATTCTGCAATGGCAGAAAACAATTTTCCTCGTGCCTCCTCAGGCTGAAAACTCTTCAATTGGATCTCCATGGGATTTTCTTTCATTTCTATGTTGTTTCTCTCACACAAAATAGAAATGAGGATAGGCTGGGAAAGGAAGGTGCTCTGCACAACTCTGCTCTGTTCCCTTTCCCCAAAAAGGTATCATTTGTTGTCAAGTAATGTATTAGATAGTTTCATAATCTACTTTATGTCAGACTCAATATTTTGAGACTATTGTTGAATGAATGCTGAGATAGCTACATAGTTTTGAGTTTGAAATCTGTGGAAGATACTCACGTGTCAACTTGACACACAAGCTACTGTCAGCTGAAAGGAGGAAAATACACTTGAGAAAATGCCTCCATAAGATCCAGCTGTAAGGCATTTTCTTCGTTCGTGATGAATTGGGGATGGCCAAATCCATTGTGAGTGAGACCATGCTTAAGCTGGGTGGTCCTGTGTTATATAAGAATGACAACTGAGCAAGCTAGGAGTAGCAAGTCAGTAGGCAGGGCCCCTCTATGGATTCTGCATCAACTACTGCTTCCAAGTTTCTGTCCTGTTCGATTTTCTGTCCTGACTTCGTACAATGATGAACTGTGACATGGAAGGGTAAGCTAAATAAACCCTATCCTCCCCAACTTGTTTTTGGTCATGTGTTTCATTATGGCAATAAAAGCCCTGAGACAAAAAATCTACCTGCACTGAGTAATTCATTTTACTGAGAGACTGTCTTAAGAAAACCCTAACAGATGTCGCATGGTCCTCCCTTAACTAAATTTGTACCTGGCCTTTTGTAGAAAATGTAACCTAGCTGCACTTTTTGATTTATTTAACTATTAGTTGAATTCATGCAAAGCAGTATTTAATACTGAGTGTAGTACCAGTGCCCTCACACTGTAACATTTGGAACTTTTGCATCTAAAGAATATAGACAAGATCTCTGACATGAATATTAAAGTCCGCCTTGTAACATGGAAACAGTGACAGACAACATGTAAAGAAATTGATGTAGTTGGGTACCAATAAAACTTTATTTAAAAAAGAAAGTCCAGCTTGATCTGACCTGCCACCTTGGTTCTCAAAGAACAACAAGAGCAATAAAAAATTTTATATTCCTAAATCCACTTTGCATTTTAACAAGACCACCTGAAAGATAATTTAATCAGTATATTTAGATGGAAATTGCTATTTCTAAGTCATTTTCTTATTAAGTAAGAAAACAGGCATGGCTATATACAAAATCAACATTGACCAGACACAAAACTGGTATTGTGAGAGATTCATAGGCTCCATTGACATAGAAGTGCACTGTTCTAAACTACTCTTCAAAGAGAAGTAAATAGTCATTTCTCAGGTAGCTCTTTAAACTAAATATTTGATGAATCAGAGGCTTTATATTAGCTGGTTTTGAAACCACTGCTTCTCTGTGACCTTCAAAATTATGAAGTTCTTCATCTGAGTCACCCAAAACCTCCACTTCCTGTTCTGGTCCTTTTCATTCTAAGATGTTTTGTCCCCCAATTCCAGCCCCACCCCAATTTCTTGTTCTGCAGAGTTGGCACTTTGGAGTCTAGAGGAATGGGTATGTAAGCACTCTATTCCCTCTGCTGTTGGTCCATGGTTATGGTGCCCAGATTTGTATTTGGCATGCTTGACATGTGTACAATTTTCACTCCTCAAGTCAGAGCAACAGATCCTTGCCTTAGAGGTCTCTCCAACTATAATGAAAACTTCCTGGTTTTTGAAGCTCAGTGTTTGACCACTGCCCAATTCAACAGGATTTCTTGGCTGTGGCGTTATCAACTATGCAGCCAGGTAATCTTTTACTGGGGGAGGCAAATGTCCATAAGATGCTTAATAGAATCCCTGGCCTCTCCTCATTATGCCAATAGTGTACCCCACTGCCAATTGCAGTCTCCAGAATTGTCTTCAGACATTGTCATATGTACTCTGAATGATAAAATTTCCTCTAGCTGCTCTCTACTGAATTATTAGGATGCTGGACAATCTGTGCCTTCCCAGGTGGTCCCAGTGTAACTAAAGGGCCAGGATATCTGTCTTTAGACTCCTGCACTCTCTTTTCCAATCCACTGTAACATAACAATTCCATGTTCAACATGAATCTTAAAATAAGAAATCTCTGGGGACACACAGTGAAAAGTGCAGCATGTCTAGTCTGCTTATCCAACCATGCCCTTGCTCATTAACCCAGACCCCTCTCAGCATTTGTTGCCTCCTCCCAGGTGTCCCTGTGCCCTCTCACCTACTCCCCTTTAGGTAATAGTTCTTCCATTTCTTTCTGTCTTCTTCTCCTTCTTCTTCTTCTTCTTCTTCTTCTTCTTCTTCTTCTTCTTCTTCTTCTTCTTCTTCTTCTTCTTCTTCTTCATCTTCTTCTTCGTCTTCTTCTTCTTCGTCTTTGTCTTCTTCTTCTTTTTTGTTTTAAGTAATTTCAAGTAGGAATGGAGGTAAATATGTGTTGTCTTTGTGGTCCTTTGAGCTGGAAATACTTCTCATAAGGAAACACACAGAGGAAAACACAGAGACTTGGGAAGCAAATGCTCCTTTATATTTGAGAGTGTTCTTTGTAAGTAATGTCTTCCTATTGGTTCATTTTCTTTCTTTTTTTTTTTTATTTCATTTATAAACAAAAGAAATTTATTCTTCTGAGTTCTGGGATCTGGGAAGTGGAAGACTAAATATCCCAACTCGGGGTGATCCTATTTGGTTAGAATCTCCTTGCTTCATCATAGTATGGTGGTAGGAGGGAACAGGGGATAGATGGAAGGAAGGTGCTTTAGGAGGGAAGAGCATAAAGAGAAGAAGGGGGATCCAGAGAATAGAAGGAAGGAAGGAGGAAGGGAGGGAAGGAGGGAGAGAGGGAGGGAGAGAGAGAGGGAGGGAGGGAGGACTCAATTTGTTTTGTTTGCTTTTTTTTCCCTTTTTTATTAGATCTTTTCTTAATTTACATTTCAGTTGCTATCCCAAAAGTCCCCCCTCCCTATTCCCCTGCCCACCCACTCCCACTTCTTGGCCCTGGCATTCCCCTGTATTGGGCCATATAAAGATTGCAGTACCAAGGGGCCTCTCCTCCCAATGATGGCTGACTAGGCCATCTTCTGCTATATATGGAGCTAGAGACATGAGTTCTGGGGGTTCTGGTTAGTTCATATTGTTGTTCCTCTTCTAGGGTTGCAGACCCCTTCAGCTCCTGGGGTTCTATCTCTAGCTTCTCCAATGTGGGCCCTGTGCTCCCTCTTATGGATGACTGTGAGCATCCACTTCTGTGGGAGTCAGCTATATCAGGGTCCCTTCAGTAAACACTTGCTGTCCTATGCAATAG
>LR753323.1:1174868-1257173 GCA_902729485.2 Mus minutoides
GCGGTGGGTTAGTCTCTGTATGGTCCATCCTTTCATCTTAGCTCTAAACTTTGTCTCTGTAACTCCTTTCATGGGTATTTTGTTTCCTATTCAAAGGAGGAATGAAGTATACACACACTGATCTTCCTTCTTGATTTTCTTGTGTTTTGCAGATTGTATCTTGGGTATTCTAAGTTTCTGGGCTAATATCCATTTATCAGTGAGTGCATATCCAATGACTTCTTTTGTGATTGGGTTACCACACCAAGAATTATGTCCTCCAGATTCATCCATTTGCCCAAGAATTTCATAAATTCATTTTTTAAATAGCAGAATAGTATTCCATTGTGTAAATGTACCACATTTTCTGTATCCATTCATCTGTTGAGAGACATATGGGTTCTTTCCAGCTTCTGGCTATTATGAATAAGGCTGCTATGAACATAGTGGAGCATGTGTCCTTTTTACCAGTTGGAACATCTTCTGGGTATATGCCCAGGAGAGGTATTGCTGGATCCTCTGGTAGTACGATGTCTAATTTTCTGAGATAACACCAGACTGACTTCCAGAGTGATTGTACAAGCTTGCAATCCCAGCAGCAATGGAGGAGTGTTCCTCTTTCTCCACATCCTCGCCAGAATCTGCTGTCACCTGAATTTTTGATCTTAGCCATTCTGACTGGTGTGAGGTGGAATCTCACTGTTGTTTTGATTTACATTTCCATGATGATTAAGGATGTTGAACATTTTTTCAGATGTTTCTCAGCCATTCAGAATTCCTCAATTGAGAATTCTTTGTTTAGCTCTATACCCCATTTTTTAATGGTGTTATTCGTTTTTCTGGAGTCCAGCTGCTTTAGCTCTTTGTAGATGTTGGATATTAGTCACCTATCAGATTTAGGATTGGTAAAAATCCTTTCCCAATCTGTTGGTGGCCTTTTTGTCTTGCTGACTGTGTCATTTGCCTTACAGAATCTTTGCAATTTTATAAGGTCCCATTTGTCAATTCTTGACCTGACCGCACAGGCCATTACTGTTCTGTTTAGGAATCTTTCCCCTGTGCCCACACCTTCGAGAGTTTTCCCCACTTTCTCCTCTATAAATTTCAGTGTCTCTGGTTTTATGTGGAGGTCTTTGATCCACTTAGACTTAAGCTTTGTACAAGGGGATAAGAATGGGTCAATTCGCATTCTTCTACATGATAACCGCCAGTTGTGCCAGCACCATTTCTTGAAAATGCTGTCCTTTTTCCACTGGATGATTTTAGCTCCCTTGTCAAAGATCAAGTGACCATAGGTGTGTGGGTTCATTTCTGGGTCTTCAATTCTATTCCATTGATCTATCTATCTGTTGCTGTACCAGTACCATGCAGTTTTTATCACAATTGCTCTGTAGTACAGCTTAATGTCAGGCATGGTGATTCCCTCAGAGGTTCTTTTATTGTTGAGAATAGCTTTTGCTATCCTAGGTTTTTTTATTATTCCAGATGAATTTGCAAACTGCCCTTTCTATCTCAGTGAAGAATTGAGTTGGCATTTTGATGGGGATTGCGTTGAATCTGTAGATTGCTTTTGGCAGGATAGCCATTTTGACTATATTAATCCTGCCAATCCATGAGCATGGAAGATCTTTCCATCTTCTGAGATCTTCTTCAATTTATTTCTTCAGAGACTTGAAGTCCTTGTCATAAAGATCTTTCACTTCCTTAGTTAGAGTCACACCAATGTATTTTATAGTATTTGTGACTATTGTGAAGGGTGTTGTTTCCCTAATTTCTTTCTCATCCCTTTTATACTTTGTGTAGAGAAAGGCCATTGATTTGTTTGAGTTAATTTTATATCCAGTTACTGCACTGAAGATGTTTATCAGGTTTAGGAGTTCTCTGGTGGAATTTTTTGGGTCCTGAATATATACTATCATATCATCTGCAAACAGTGATATTTTAACTTCTTCCTTTCAAATTTGTATCCCCTTGATCTCCTTTTGTTGTCGAATTGCTTTGGCTAGGACTTCAAGTACTATATTGAATAGGTAGAGAAAAAGTGGGCAGCCTTGTCTAGTCCCTGATTTTAATGGGATTGCTTCCAGCTTCTCTCCATTTAGTTTGATCTTGGCTACTGGTTTGCTGTATATTGCTTTTATTATGTTTAGGTATGGACCTTGAATTACTGATCTTTCTAAGACTTTTATCATGAAAGGGTGTAGGATTTTGTCAAATGCTTTCTCAGCATCTAATGAGATTATCATGTGGTTTTTGTCCTTGAGTTTGTTTATATACTGGAAAACATTGATGGATTCCCATATATTAAACCATCCCTGCATTCCTGGAATGAAGTCTAATTGGTTATGATGGATGATCCTTTTGATGTGTTCTTGTATGCGGTTTGCGAGGATTTTATTGAGTATTTTTGCATTGATAGTCATGAGGGAAATTGGACTGAAGTTCTCTTTCTTTGTTGGATCTTTGTGTGGTTTAGGTATCAGAGTAATTGTGGCTTCATAGAATGAATTGGGTAGAGTACCTTCTGCCTCTATTTTGTTGAATAGTTTGAGGAGAGTTGGAATTAGGTCTTCTTTGAAGGTCTGATAGAACTCTGCACTAAAACCATCTGGTCCTGGGTTTTTTTTTTGGTTGGGAGACTATTGATGACTGCTTCTATTTCTTTAGGGGAAATGGGCCTGTTTAGATCTTTAATCTGATCCTGGCTTAACTTTGGTACCTGGTATCTGTCTAGGAAATTGTCCATTTCTTCCAGGTTTTCTAGCTTTGTTGAGTATAGCCTTTTGTAGTAGGATCCGATGATGTTTTGGATTTCCTCAGGTTCTGTTGTCATGTCTCCTTTTTCATTTCTGATTTTGTTAATTAAGATACTGTCCCTGTGCCCTCTAGTGAGTCTGGCTAAGGGTTTATCTATCTTGTTAATTTTTTCAAAGAACCAGCTCCTGGTTTGGTTAATTCTTTGAATAGTTCTTTTTGTTTCTACTTGGTTGATTTCTGCCCTGAGTTTGATTATTTCCTACCATCTACTCCTCTTGGTTGAATTTGCTTCCTTTCATTTTAGAGCTTCTAGGTGTGCTGTCAAGTTACTAGTGTATGCTCTCTCTAGTTTCTTTTTGGAGGCACTCAGGGCAATGAGTTTTCCTCTTAGGATTGCCTTCATTGTGTCCCATAAGTTTGGGTATGTTGTGGCTTCATTTTCATTAAACTCTCGAAAGTCTTTAATTTCTTTCTTTATTTCATCCTTGACTAAGTAATAATTGAGTAGAGTGTTGTTCAGTTTCCATGAGAATGTTCGCTTTCTATTATTTATGTTGTTATTAAAGATCAGCCTTAGTCCATGGCGGTCAGATAGGATGCATGGGATAATTTCAATATTTTTGTATCTGTGGAGGCCTGTTTTGTGACCAGTCATATGGTCAATTTTGGAAGAAGTTCCATGTGGCGCTGAGAAGAAAGTATATCCTTTTGTTTTAGGATAAAATGTTCTGTAGATATCTGTTAGATCCATTTGTTTCATGACTTCTGTTAGTGTCCATGTGTCTCTGTTTAGTTTCTGTTTCCAGGATCTGTCCATTGGTGAGAGTGGGGAGTTGAAGTCTCCCACTATTATTGTGTGAGGTGTAATGTGTGCTTTGAGCTTTACTACAATTTCTTTAATGAATGTGGCTGCCCTTGTATTCGGAGCATAGATATTCATAATTGAAAGTTCATCTTGGTTGATTTTACCTTTGATGAGTATGAAGTGCCCCTCCTTGTCTTTTTTTATAACTTTGGGTTGAAAGTCAATTTTATCTGATATTAGAATGGCTACTCCAGCTTTTTTCTTCAGACCATTTGCTTGGTAAACTGTTTTCCAGCCTTTCACCCTAAGGTAGTATCTGTCTTTTTCCCTAAGGTACATTTCCTGTAAGCAGCAAAATGTTGGGTCCTGTTTGTGTAACCAGTCTATTAGTCTATGTCTTTTTAATTGGGGAATTGAGTCCATTGATGTTAAGAGAAATTAAAGAAAAGTAGTTGTTGCTTCCTGTTATTTTTGTTGTTGAGGTGGGGATTCTGTTCTTGTGGCTGTCTTCTTTTAGGATTTTTGAAGGATTACTTTTTAGTTTTTTCTAGGGTGTAGTTTCCGTCCTTGTTTTGGTGGTTTCCCTTTATTATCCTTTGAAGGGTTGGATTCATTGAAAGATATTGTGTGAATTTGCTTTTATCATGGAATACTTTGATTTCTCCATCTATGTTAATTGAGAGTTTTGCTGGATATAGTAACCTGGGTTGGCATTTGTGTTCTCTTAGGGTCTGAATAACATCTGTCTAGGATCTTCTTGCTTTCATAGTCTCAGATGAGAAGTCTGGTGTAATTCTGATAGGCCTGCTTTTATATGTTACTTGACGTTTTTCACTTACTGCTTTTAATATTCTATCTTTATTTAGTACATTTGTTGTTTGATAATTATGTGTCGGGAGGAATTTCTTTTCTGGTCCAGTATATTTGCTGTTCTGTAGGTTTCTTGTATGTTCATGGGCATCTCTTTCTTTAGGTTTGGTAAGTTTTCTTCTATTATTTTGTTGAAGATATTTGCTGGCCCTTTAAGTTGAAAATCTTTTTCATCTACTCCTATTATCCGTAGGTTTGGACTTCTCATTGTGTCCTGGATTTCCTGGGTGTTTTGAGTTAGGATATTTATGCATTTTGCATTTTCTTTGAATGTTGTGCCCATGTTCTCTATGGAATCTTCTGCACCTGAGATTCTCTCTTCCATCTCTTGTATTCTGTTGCTGATGGTCATATCTATGGTTCCTGATTTCTTTCCTAGTGTTCCTATCTCCAAAGTTGTCTCACTTTGGGTTTTCTTTATTGTTTCTATTTCCCTTTTTAGGTCCTGGATGGTTTTGCTCAATTCCATTACCTGTTTGGTTGTGTTTTCCTGTAGTTCTTTAAAGGATTTTAGTGTTTCCTCTTTAAGGACTTTTACCTCTTTAGCCTTGTTCTCCTGCAATTCTTTAAGTGAGTTATTCATGTCCTTCTTCATGTCCTCTACCAGCACCATGATATATGATTTTAAATCTGAGTCTTGTTTTTCGGGTGTGTTGGGGTATCCAGTGCTGGCTGAAATGGGAGTGCTGGGTTCTGAAGAGGGTAAGTGGTCTTGGTTTCTGTTATTAAGATTCTTACGTCTGCCTTTCACCATCTGGTAATCTCTGGAGTTGGTTGTTATAGTTGTCTCTGGTTGGATCTTGTTCCTCCTGTGATTCTATTGGCCTCTGTCAACAGACCTGGGACCCCAGCTCTCTCCTGAATCTCAGTGGTAAGAGTAGTCTCAGCAGACGAGCTCTCCTTTTGCAGGGAAGGTGCACAGAGTTTGGTGTTCTACTTGCCTCTTAGGTAAAGTTGCAGACCCTATATAGGGCCTGTCCTAGAAGATGTGTTGCCTCTGTGGTCTGCACACTCACCTGCACAGACTAGTCTCTGTTGGAGCCTTTGTAGTCCATGAGCTGACCTGAACAGACTGGTCTCTGAGCGACCTGGGACCTAATATGGCTCTCTCACAAGTTCCAGCAGGGAAAGCCCTCCCAGGCTGAGAACTTTCCTCAGGTGGGGGGTTGGGGGAAGGGGAGCCTGAATGTCTAGAGCCCAAAGCTGGGTGTGTCCCAAAAGGTGCACTGTTCAGCTGTTTCCTCACTCACCCTTTGCCTTCCCTGAGCTGACCTGCGCAGACTAGGTCTTATCGACCTGGAACCCAAGATGGCTCTCTCACATGTTCGGGCAGGGAAAGCCCTCCCAGGCTGAGAACTGTCCTCAGGCAGGGAGGGTGCTGGGATGTCTAGAGCCCAGAGCTGGGTCTGTCCCAAAAGGTGCCCTGCTCAGCAGTTTGCTCACTCACCCTTTGTAGTCCGTGAGCTGACCTGAGCAGCCTGGGTCTGAGCGACCCTTTGCAATATGTGAGCTGACCTGCTCAGACTGGGTCTGAGCGACCCTTTGTGGTCTGTGAGTTGACCTGTGTAGACTGGTCTCTGAGCGACCTAGGACCCAATATGGCTCTCTCACAAGTTCTGGCAGAGAAGGCCCTCACAGGGGGAGAACTGTCCTAGGTGGGGAGGGTGTCTAGAGCCCAGAGCTGGTTGTGTCCCAAAAGGTGCCCTGTTCAGCCCTTTGCTCACTCACCATTTGCAGTCCATGAGCTGACCTGCGCAGACTGGGTCTGAGCGACCCTTTGCAGTCTGGAGCCTGTCCTTCTTATATTCCCAGTTGATTCTGGACTCCTCAGAGTCCAGCTTATACTGTGATCCTTTGATTGTGGGCTCCTGTGAAATGCTGGTCCCAAGATCACGTGGGGAGTCCTCTAGGGCTGGTTGGGGAGTGCACAGGCTGTGCGCCCAAGGAAACTGGGCGAGCTGGCAGGGACCAGAAGGGACCTCTGCTCTTTGTCTGGTCACTCCTGTGTTTCCCCAGTGCTGTCCCCATTCCCGCGCGACTAGATGGAACTGGTGTTGTGCTCCACTCAGGGCTGGATCCAAGATCGTGTGGGGAGTCCTCTAGGGCTGGTTGGGCAGTGCACAGGCTGTGCGCCCAAGGTGGTTCATTTTCATTATTTGGTGAATGGTGTGTGCATACACATATGCATATGTATCTTATGAATACATCACATGATCTCTATAGCTAATTCCCAGGATTGGTACATGCTATGTCAGGTCTGATGATATTACTGTCCTGGGAGGAGGAGAGCTGGCATTTATTCAGTTTTGTGTGAGTGCTGATTGAACCACCACTACCTCCTTAGTTGGATCAAACCTAATTCATTTACTCTCCTAAAAATTTCAACTGTGTGTTATTTAATCATCAGAAGAGTAAGTTTCAGAGATTGAGCTTTGTTTTCCATTTCTTACTCCTTGGATTTGTGGTATGCAGATTTGCAGTTTGTTCAACTGAATGTAATAACTGTTGCCTGAGGGAGTAAGTCTTGGTCAGTTGGAGAATTGACTGTGGAATATACCCCCTGAGATGCTGAATGGAACATGCCATTTACAGTTTTACTTGGATACTTCATCGTTTTCCAGAGATGTTCAGAAAATAAAAAAGATTGTAACTAGCCTAGTGCTTCTGTTAGAACATACTGTGCCATAGTGCATACCAGAGTGCTCTCTCTCTCTCTCTCTCTCTCTCTCTCTCTCTCTCTCTCTCTCTCTCCCCATCTCCCCCTCTCTCTTTCCATCTCCCCCCCCTCTCTCTTTCTGTGTGTGTGTGGGGGGGGCACTGTGACTTTTGTAATGATGCATTCTGAAGGGGGCAGCCATACTTCTGATTTGTTTGTTTTACTTTGGAACATCTCTTAGTCCTTCTGAGAGTAAACTAGGGCAAGACTGGTGGAAGATGACAACTCTCCCAACCAGCCAATATTTGACTGTAGATATGTGCACATGCCTTGCTTAGACTACAACTGCCCAGCTGGGTTCCTTTCAACTGCCAGACTGTATAGTTGTGATCTCATTCAAGAAAAATGTATATGTCTGTGCTTTTAAGACATTGCATCTGAAGATGGTTTGCCATATGGCACAGGCTGCCATTTTAAGAGAGAATCAAAAAGAACATCTTTGGAGAACTAAGTTGAATAATGGGACTTTATTCCAAGGCCCATCCTTTTGCTTAATGTTCAGTTTCTCTTTTAAGCTTCCATGTAGAAGGTAACTGCAAAACATTAATTATTGTAAATAGTAGCCATGATATCTGGAGTCAGGTTGCTGTAGCCAGCTGAGGACAACGATTTTTAAGCTATACCACCTTCAGCAGGGCAATTGCATTGGCCTAAGTATTAATTTCCCAGGGGCATGTATTAGAAGGGGTTCTGCTATCCATCAGAGTATACACATGAGGCCTTTGTTTAAAGATCAAGGCTGTGGTGCTATAAGCCTCTAGATTCTGGGAGAAAGTCCAACAACCCAGAGCCCTTTCCTCTACATACTGGGCCAAATGGAGCCAGAATCTACAGGGGGATTCTTTTCTCCAGGGAGAGGTCAGAACATTTCTCTGTGGAAAGCATTCCTAAATCTCTTTGGTCATGACCAAGCCAGTGTTGCAGAACCAATTAAGGCACTTAAGAACTATCAGAGAAGAAATTGACCAATGGGCCTGCCAGAAAGTCTCTCACCCTAAAATGCATCACTTTAATCCCACTACCCTTTTGTTGACTAAAGGTCAAAGGCTAGGCATCTAGTAGCATCTGCAGAGATAAAGATAGAGTATTTTCCAGTACAACTGTCAATCAATTGCATCTGAACAGTTTCCATTTGTTTCTTTGTAAAATTGGGGTCTGTTGTTAGGACTGTGTGAGGACTACACACAATAGTGCATGCAGAAATCTTGCTATAAGTGTCTCAAAATTATGAAGTAGTTTTTTTTTAATAAAACACTTGCTACTGTTATTAATTAAACAATGAACATCCACTGAAAGTCAGGCACCTTATTTGAGTTTCAATAGGGCTATCTTCCAAGCCAAACTGCCACCATTGTCAGGTGTTTGGCTGGCCCTGCTTGCCTAAGGTCACCACACTGCTGAGCTTGTGATTATTAATGATTATTAACATTCCTTCTTTGCAGGAGGGTTGGGTAGGATTATGGGGCTCTCACCTGAGTATCCAGCTACCCCCACCAACTGCCAGATGTATGCACATCTGCCCTAATTAATGTGACCTCAGGGGTCTCTGGGCAGGGCTGGAGGATATACTTGGGGAAAATGAGGGGAGAGGACCCCATCTACATAGGCATTGTGGCATCGAATGACTGGTAAGTTCAGACCTTTCAATGTGATGTATTAAGGTCACTAATGCTGGTAACTCCTCAGTCATCGTTCTGTAAGTAAACCTAATAATACATTGTCTGATTCTCCAGAATGAACTTGGAATCATACCTGGGTCTGTTATTGGGACCTAGGAAGGAATGGTAGGTGTTGTTTATTTCCAAGGGAAGGAATTTTAACAAATCAAGGAAACAAATATCAATCTCTTCCTGTCATTATGTCATGAATAGTTTTAATTGAACCTAGGTCACCGAACCCAACTGAGTGTAACAGTATATTACCACTAAGCTTTGCAAGTTAGGGCCTAGTAGTCTAAACAGGAGGAAAATCTACTTTTATTTATTTCCTTGTCCCAAAAGAATGAAATCCATAAGGGTTTAGATAATTTAGATAATTTTCATAATTAGTAAGCAAACTTCAAGAAACAAATAACCTAAAGGGACCCATAGGTTTAGACAAAACCCTTGAGAAAAGACTATGAAAAATTTTGACACTAGAAGTCATAATCAGAGAAAAAAAATGAGTCTTAATGTAGCCAAGTCTAGCCTTGAACTTATTACATATCCCCTCCTGCACTTGGACTCCTGATCCTCATTCATCCACCTCCAAAGTACTTGGATTACCGTCATGTATAACTATGCCCAGCTTTGAGAAAATATCTGTTGAGTCACGTTGGTGGCCAGGAACCACTGGTGATTACTGACTTTCCCTTGGATGGACATAGTTAAGATGTCATCAGCTAACACTGAAAAACAAGAAGATGCAAAGCTCCTTTTACCTCAGAAGCAATGTTGGTGCTACTCATAACCATAGTGTCTTAATCCCCATCATTCTGCTGAGGTATAGACTCCCTCTACTTATGCAGAAATGTACCCATTGTGTTGAATCCTGAGTGGAAGTATGCATATTCCTGTGCAAGCAACCCAATGAATAAGAGAACCTTGATTTAAAGCAGTGATTACCACTTGTATTTTGTAAATGATCAGACAGCAATCTTACAAGCTATATTATAACTACTCTCATCTGTTATTGGTTTTGGTATGAATGCATCCATAGGCAATATGCATGTGGTCCAATAAAACTTTATTTGTAAGATAGCCCAATGGATTGTGACTCTCAAGCTTTAGTTTACTGATCCCTGAGTTGACATTAATTTAACTCGTGTGTTCGTAAGGGATAATGGAAAATATTTTAGGATTTTAAAATTTCTTTTGCTGTTGTTTTTACTTTTGATGGATGGTAGCATTCCACAGCATAGGCTGGACTATAATTCCATATGCAATATGCCTGATTCAGGATTTTTCAAAACACAAGACAGTCTTGGTCACTTTGTCCTAGAAATGACACAACACAGTAAGTTCTTAAATAAGCCTCAATGGATTACCACCAGAGACACATTTAAGAACATAGTAGCTGTATTCTAATGAAGAGCTTCTGCAGGTACTAAAGAGGATATTATGCTCAGTGCAAAGCTAGCAAGGCTATCAAAATGGGAATGCATTTCTATCTGAATCACCTTACAAACAAGGAATTATGGTTTGAATATGAAATGTCTCTCACACCATCATGTGTTTCAGCAGAGAATCCTTATCTGGTGGAGTACTATTGAAATCAACCTTCAACCTTTAAGTGAGGCCTAGATGAGGAAAGGGGCCACTAGGGGGGTATACCCTACATGGCTTCAATATAGCCTTATTTCTAGACCAAGCTTTCTCTTTGCTTCCTGGGTCTTTAAGATATGAGGAGCTCCAAACACGTGTATCTGCTGCCCTGAACCTTGTCATGCCTTCCTTGCCATGGTAGACTCTATCCTCTCAAATGGAGGCCAAAAGAAGTCGTCTCTCACACTGTACCTTATCAGATTATCTATTTGGTCATAGTGATAATAAAAGTTATGAATACATAAGATTACTTTAATTCAAAGTAACAATGGCATCTATCTAATTTAGTTATTCTTTTCAAGAAGCATTAATATTTATTGAATTTCTCTAGTGATTTGCCAGGCATGGTGACACATGTTTGTACTCTCAGCCTTCAGGAAGCTGAGGCAGGAGGATTGTGATTTCAGATCCAGCCCAGCTACATGGTGAGGTCTTTCTTATCAAAAGCGAGAGATAGACAGAAAGAGAGAGAGAGAGAGAGAGAGAGAGAGAGAGAGAGAGAGAGAGAACTTTTATTAGCAAAGGGAATATTGGATACCATTTAATAAATGTAATATTTTAACATTGAAAATGAAAAGGCTTGGGGAGGCATATCAGTGGTTAAGATCAGTGGTGACTCTTGTGGAAGAACGAGGTTGAGTTCCCAGCACATACAGGCATGTACACACACACACACACACACACACACACACACACACACACATACACACACACAGGCTCACAACCTCCAGGTCCAGAGGATCAACAGCCTCTTCTGACTTCCTGAACACTAGACAGATACGTGGGAACATACATGCATGTAAGTAAAACACTTGTACACATAAAATAAAGGTTTTAAAAAATTAATGAAAGATCTAAAAAGACAAGAATTGAAAAATTTAGTAGCTAAAAGAGCATTTGTATTGGGGAGAAATTTTGTTGTTTTATCCTTCCATTTAGTATTCCTGGATTTCAAACAAGCCTTAGAAAATATAGCTCAATAAATCTAAGGAAATATGTGTATTCATCAAGTCTACTCACTAGGTATACAGTAGATGGATGGTGTATGAACACTTACATAACTAAATGATTTTTGTGTTTCTATCTAAATTAATTTCCTTTTAGGAAACAGGTAGATTGTAGTTTCTTTATTTTCACACAAACTTCAATTGGAATTAATGTTAAATTTTAGAATCTTGGGTTCATATTAATTGAGAATGCAGAAAGCAATTTTCCCCCTGGCCGTTCTTAAAAATAGAATTTTTAAATTGCTTAGCAACATAATTTACCATTTACAGATAAAAATAAAAGTCATTAATTGTGCCTTTTTTCTGTTTGGTTTTTCTTAAGAGTTTACTCTTAGAACAGTGCATCACAAAGCAAGGTGCCCTTGCAGCCAGAGAGTAACATATGGACTCAAAGTAAATACAATCCCGATTAGCTTCCCTATTTTATATGGAGTACCAATACTGCCAAGCATTTTAAGTACCTGCAACTTGTCAACCCTGAATGTGTGGTTTCCCATAGGACTAAAGAACCTATATATTTTTCCTAATCACAGATGTGTGCCATATTTAACCATAATTAATGTACCAAAAGTTTTAAAAGCATTATATTTCCTACTTCATTTAAAGATAAACATTTGTTTGTTTTAACATTGAAATGAAGCCTATGAATCACAGAAATAAGGTGACATTTTTATGAGCCATGTGCACAAACTCCAGAAATTGGCTAATTTTCAACAATTATTATGAACAGGCAATTATCTACTTGAAATTTTGCAAGCATATATGATTCATTACCTGAGGTTCACTGAATATTTTACATTTCAAATGTTTTATAAGGCAGCAGCTGCTAGCATATGTTTCTGTTTGGGACACTTAGTTCAAGATGAAAGGTAGCTGAATTCAACCTAAGTATAAAAAGCAAGTCTTTATTATGAGAAAAGAATGTGTGTGTGTGTGTGTGTGTGTGTGTGTGTGTGTATGGGTGTTATGCCTATATGTATTCCTGTGTGTGATATCTGTGCCTAGTACATGGAAGCTCATAAAGATGCATCACATCCCCTGACACTATAAGTATAGGTGGTTGTGAGCTGAGATGTGGGTATTGAGAAATGAATCCTGTTCCTCTGAGAAAGTGGCCCATGCACTTAATTGATAAGGCATCTCTCAAGCTTCATAACCTTTCTCTTTCTTTCATAAATATAGGTTCTCACTATGTAGTTCAGGCAGAACTTGAACTTACTATGTAGACCAAGCTTCCTTAGAACTTCCAGAGATCCTACTTACCTAATGGGAAAAAAGCATTTTACTCATAACTGTGCTAACAAAAGGAGTTTTACCTGTCCAAGTGATTAGAAAAAGAAATTCTTCAAGGATAAAGTATAACTTTTTGTGAGAATTAAATCTAAGATTATAACTTAATCTTAGTATATTATATTACTTCTGCCGAATCCAAGAATATTTTGTTGTATTTGGGTAGAGTAAAGTTGTCAACACCACCTAACTTCCTAGAAGAAAGGTGAATCATCATCCTTCTTTGTATACTTTAAGAAGCTAAGCAGACAAAACTCATTTGGGGTGAAATTTAATTACAATTGAGAAATCTTTGGGACATGTGTACCTGGTTATAGAGTCAAAAATTGTAGGCCTAGCCTGTAAAGTTTGGGCATGGTAGTTATTTACAAATGTGCACTATCACAGGTTCCATTCACATCTTTCACAGTCAACTCTAACATCATGGGTTTCTTGCCTCGGTCACCACACTTGTACATCAAATTGGTACAACGTCATTGGCTACAAAGCCATTCAGAGGAACCAATGGAGATGTTTAAATGTGTATGTTGACACAGTTTCCATTTTATTTTATTTTATTTTTTGGTTGGGGTTTCAAATGAAAAAGCTTTAGTATCCCATGAACTAGTTTGCAGAAACATTGTTCATTGTCTCTATTTTTTTTTCAACTTAAAATGGAAAAATATGGAAAAGACTAAGATCATGGTCCATCTTAATTTCTGTCAGAGTCAAGGGCAACTTCAAATCCAAAGGCTGTAGTAATACCTTGATTTTTGTTTCATCCCCATTTACAGTGGCCAGTGATGCACATAAGCCATTTTGGAGTCTAAATATTAGTGGGAACATCATTAGAGTCCTAAAAATTCTTTGTATCTAGCAGTTGGTGACCCTGCTAGTGGTTGCTTGAATATCAATAACAGCAGTGGTCTTGCCAAAGCTCATCTTGGAAGCCCTGCCCTTGGAGAATTATTTCTCTTTGGAGCCTCCTCAAGTAATAATGAGGATTAGGATTTAGAGAACTGAATTCTGTCTCTCCTGTCCCAGACCCTTTTTTTCCAGGAAGAGGAACTCTTTGCCATCTTGGGCGAGGAGAATACATCTTTCCTGAAATTGGTACTCAGAGAAGTGTCTGGCACATGGATGATTCTTAAATGAATCCCCATCAGTCAACATACAGCCACTGTGCAGGGAACTGTGATATTTTACACTAGTAGACTGATTTCAGAAGAAAGGCCAAAGGCTCTTTCCCTATATCAATTCTGATGGACTTTTGAAAACTAACAACATTTTGGATTTAGATCAACAAACTAATCCCATGCTGAGTCCAAAAGGGCACACAGCTGGTAGAGAAAAAATGTCCAACTTCAAAGCCAAGCTTTTTTTTTTTTTTTTGCTTCATGGACAGAAAGAGGGTTCAAAAGGGTGAACATTGGAGCTGTGACTGTTCTGTGACTGTTCTGAGTTTTTGTAGTAGATAGCAATGACTTGAACCTAAGAGATGAAGAACACGTCAGAAGAGCAGGGTTAGATTTTAGAGTAATGGAAAGCATGGTAGTACAATTTGCATGGGACTCAATGCTAGAAGATGCTGTGTGTGTGTGTGTGTGTGTGTTCATTTCTTTTCTCATTTCTTTGATCCTCACAAAAAAGGAAGCAACTTAAAGGATGAAGGGTTTACTTTGGCTTTTAGTTTTAAGGAATACAATCTATGATAGTGAGGAAGACCTGGGCATGGGGGGGGGGGTTCATAACACAACTAAGCAGTCAGAGTCAGGAAGCAGAGAAAAACAAATGCTGATTCTTCATTTCCTTTTGATGCAGTCCAGTTGACATGCCCATGGAATGATGTCACTCAGATTTACAACAGATATCTTTTCATCTCAATCACTTAAAGTACAAAACCTCTCACAGTCATATCCAGAGGTTTATCTCATGGACGGTTGTAGATCACACCAATTTTAACCCTCACAGAGGGGATGACAAGTGGATAACAGAAAGAGGACAGGGTTGTAAGAGGGCAGCATATGCAAAATACCTTGAAGCACTGAAAATCTGCCAATACTTTGACCAATAAGGAAGCAATTCAAGCAATTAAAATGCAAATAAGTGAGGGTTATCACTAAGTCAATGCTGTATACATTTCTTGCCTCATGGTTAATTTTAAAATTAAAGATGATCTTTTTTAGGCAAGTATCCATTAGAAATACTTTTCTGTTAATGTTTATCTATTAGCTAAATATCTTTCCAACTGAAAAAAAAAACCACAAAAATTAAAATTAACATCACTGCCCCTATCCAGAGATACTGGGAAATATGAATGGTTTTGTCAAAAAAGAATCCAGACAGAAATCACAGATATCTTTCTATAAAAAATATAGTTAGGTTTAAGAGGAATGCATAAATTCTACAATTGTGTTATGCCACATTTTAATTGTCTTTAGTGAAATTTTGTTTAGAATGTGGGTTTCAAGTATAGAAACTATAGGACCAAATCTGCCTTTGAACTTAATGACTATGTAAATGTTTTGCAACAGATGCTTAAAACCTCAGCTCAGACTAGGACATTAGATCAGTAGGCATGAAGAATGAAAGTTGATTAAGACAGCTGGTTAAAGTAGTTCATTACTGTTTTATTGAATTTCTGATATTATATCATTGGCATCCAGTTCTTCCTTCACAAGAAAGAGGTTTGCCAGGACACATGTATACATGTGTTTTCTGAATGTTAATGTGTATTTGAATACATGAGTATATACATACGCATTTGCAGGCTAGAGAACAATTGTTCCCAGGAATAACATTCCATTCATTCAAGACAGGTTCTGGCATTTGGCTGGGGCATCTCACCCCTGTATCCCCTTATCCCCGCTTTCATCCATCCATTCTAAGAGTTTATTCCACCTTTCCTTGGCAGCTTCTTGACCAACTGCAATTTTATGGCACTTCAATGTGCTTCTCCAACCAAGCTTTCCACTTGTGGCAAATAAGGCCTCAGTTCTTAGTTGGCCAGTCATGTTCCAGTGTATGGCAAAGACTGATTGATTACATAGTACTAAGTGTGCTCAGAAAGTTAGTAGTCATACCACAGAGTTCACATTTTTTTTCAGTGAAAAGGAATATGGCATTTTCAATACTTGATGGTTTTTTAAGACATGGCATGCTATTTGTATGTACATTTAGTTACAGCAAAAGATCTATAAACATTGGCAAAGAATAAAGAGAGAAACTGGACTTCAATGAGAGAGGAGGGGGGTAAACATTGGGGAGAAGTAAAGGTTGGTTTCCGTTTGAGAGAGAAATTGTTTGGCAACAAGGACAAAGCAAGTCTTTTGGACACTGTAGACCAACTGGGGCTATGAGAGAAAGCAATTTCTGTTCCGAAGGCTCTCTAGAAACTGTGCAGGCGTTATCTGAGATGCATATGTGAGAACTGGATCTTGTTAAATTGACCAGTGTCTCCTACCTTCAAAAAATCTGCACTCTCAAGCACTGGGAATTGAAGGACTTATGGTCTTACACATACTAGGCAAGTACTCTGTCATTGAACTATATTCCCAGCCACCTACCTTATCTATTCATAAGACAAGGTCTACACAATTTCTCTTCTTTGAATTACTTACATTTTATAGTTTTAAAAATACTTTTAAAAAATTAATATTTTGGGGCTTCTTGTTATTTTGCACCTATAAGAGTTCTAATGTTTACCTTCACATTGAAATCTAGTGGGCCCTAAACTTTCCTGGCCAGTGTGTTTTACTTTTGCCTTTTCAAGTCATGTGAAATTGCCATCATAGTCAAACTGAGAAGCAATTACAATGGTCAAACTGTTGCCTAGAGCACTGGAACTCATTTTCAGGTGCAGCCAAGCCATTGCTTACAGGCTACATCTGCTTCAGTGTAGCTATGAATGCAGTCCAACACAAAAGCATAAACTTGTTGAACATTATTAGATACTTTAAATCTTTATGGGTGTGCATATGTGGGTGAATGTGTGTGTACTTATTCATTTGTATGAGTGTAGGTGTTATCATATTACAACAAGCCGGGCGTGGTGGCGCACACCTTTAATCCCAGCACTCGGGAGTCAGAGGCAGGCAGATTTCTTAGTTCTAGGCCAGCCTGATCTACAAAGTGAGTTCTAAAACAGCCAAAGCTATACAGAGAAACCCTGTCTCAAAAAAACAAAACAAAACAAACCAACCAACCAAACAAAAAACCCCAAAAACATACTACAACAGATGTGTAGACACCAATAATTAGATAAGTTTATTAGTATTCACTTTCTACTGTATTTCTTAGAGGTGCTTTTCCACTGTGTATGCCAGCATAACCTGCCTTAAGAGCTTCCAGGGATTCTTCTTTCTCTGCCTCTCATTTTCCCTTAGGGGTTCTGAGATTACAGATATATGTTACCCTGCCCAGTTTTAAGGAGGTTCTGGAATTCCAACGCATGTACCCACCTTTGAGATTAAGTACTTTACATGCTGAGTCATTGTTCCAAACACAAAACATTATGAATTTTTCCTTGTTACCTGATTACTTAGTTCTCAATATGTACTTTGTAGATAAAATTATATTATTATATATTATAATTTTATAATGGTGAAAAGTTAGGCACAGCTGCATGTGCATAGTTTACCCCAATACAGTGTGAATTTCTCATTAGTGAGCTTCAGGATCTAGCTCTCAACTTAGATCAGTGATAGGAGGTTTTGTTCCAAAATAATTTTTGGTTGTTTTAATGTGTGAAATGATTTGATTTGAGGCTCACATATTTCAACTTTTATCAGCCTTCTGTTCTGTGATCAGGTCTATACTTCATGAAGACTTGCTCTCCCAATCATCTTGCTTTATTGTCAAGGCAATATCTTATAAATGCACCATTTTAATAAATAAACTAAAACATTTAACAGAAAGAAAGGATGCAGGGGAGGGAAGAATGAAGAAATGTGGTCCTAATGTGCTTGATTTTTTTCTTCACTGCAAAGTCTTAGATTCTATTCTAATCTAAGCACATTATAATTTGTTAAATGATGCTGAAGAAATGGACAAATTTTTTTCCCAAACTATTATTGTTGTTGCTGTTATTGTCATTAACATACACCATTTACTGAGTATTTATTATTTTTCAGGCACTCTGCTGTTTTATGAGACAGGCATTAGTGTCCCCACTTACAGTTCAGGAAACTGAGGCACAGAGCAGTTCAGTGGCATGAGGTCACACAGCTGGTAAGTGACAGCTCCAAGACTTGAACTCTCTCTGATCCTTCCCTTTCAGCTTTCATTTCTTTTATCCATTTGCTTTTACTGGTTGGCTTTTATGATTCTCCCTCTTATTACTTTGTGTTCTTTTCATGTCTCCTAACAATGGAGTGAGCAGGCCTTGATTCAAGAGGCTTTTAAGTCATGTCCTCTTTCTGATATATTGATGGGTTTTGAAAATAAAAACAAGAATGCTGTGGGCCTTCAGAATTAAGGCTGGAAGGCTATAGAGAATTGCTTTCTGCCCTTATTATATAAAGAGAAAAATTGACTAAATAAATAAATAGCAATAAATTACACAAAAAAATGATGTTGCCCCTGGATTTTGGCAAATCTGTTTCCTTTAGAACTGACTTTCAGTATAGTAAAACATGAAGTTTGTCAAACTAAAGCAAACATTCATGAACTATGTTCCAGGCCACTTACCACTTACTTTGTAACAGTATATCACAATGAGGTCTCTCTCTCTCTCTCTCCCTCCCTCCCTCCCTCCCTCCCTCCTTCCCTCCCTCCCAGGAGAATATATTTTTTGTTGAAAATATGTTTTTATACAATATATTCTAATTATATTTTCACCTCCCTCTAATTATCCCAGTTCTTCCTCTCCCCCTCCCATATGGAGCTATAACCTTTCTGTCTCTCTTTAGAAAACAATCATGAATATAAAGGACAATAATAAAATAATAAAGAAAAAACAAACAAATTTGAATAGGACAAAGTATCTAAAGAAGAAAAAGAGCCAAAGAAAAAGCACAAGAAACATATAGATGCAGAGACATAAATTCACACACACAAAGCCCATTAAAACATAAAACCAAAAGCCATAATATATACACTAAAGTAAAACACAAACAATAAGGTACCCTGACTTAATGATATGAGGCAAATAGTCACGAAAAATATTGTTGAGTTCATTTTCTATTGGTCATCTACTACTGGGCATAGACCCTACTCTTTAAAAAGTGGTCAGTTTTCCCAGTGAGACTACCTTGGGAAAAACTATTTTTTTTTATTCCCAAGTGTCTTTCTATTGGAGATAGATTCTGGGTTAGGGATGAGGGCATGTTCCAACTTCTTTCATCTCTAAAATCACAGCTGGTGCATACCTATGCAGGCCCTGAGCATATTACCAGTTTCTGTGCACTCATATGTGCACCAGCATTTTAATTATAGTCAGGTTAAATGGGTCACAACGTTATAGAAAAGAGCAGAAAATTCAAATTCAGACACTATAACCTTTAGCAGTCCATTTGATGGGGTCATCAATGAATGCTATTTGATTCTAGCTATAATGCCTTATAAAGATAGAAATTGGAAGGTCTGGGCATGTATCTCAACTGGAAGAGTGCTCACCCAGTATACATGAAGCCCTGGGGTTTGATAACCAGCACCGCATCAATCAAGCACAGTGGTATATATCTAGAATCATAGCTTGGGAGTGGGGGAGGCAGAAAAATCTGAAGTTTAAGGCCATCCTGAGATACATAGCTAGTTTGAGGCCAGCCTACAGTATGAACATTTTTTTATGGGACCTGGTTATAGATGGCAACCTTATCTGCTATGTGCACCAAAACTAGAGATTGGCAAAGCTCTACCAAGCTGAGGAAATATGTGGGAAAATACCTGAGTCAGGAGGACAGAAAGAAAATACTTATAGAGCAGTACTGGGTCAGTCTAATAGGGGTGCCCTGTATTTGTGTTGCAAAGATTCTATGCCCCAATACAGGGGATGCAAGGGCTGAGAAGTGGGAGTGGGTGGGTAGGGGAGCAGGGCGGGGCAGGGTATAGGGGACTTTTGGGATAACATTTGAAATGTAAATGAAGAAAATATCTAATAAAAAAAGAGAAAGTAATGGTCAAATTATAGAGATTCACAGAACCAAACCAAAACAAGTTGATTTTTATATAACATGAACAATATATCAACTTTACATATATTATTTCCCAATAGTGAAGTCATGCCTCATTATAACAATTTGCATTATATTGTAGAGTAGAAAAGCAATATGAACTTTCTCAGAGCACATAGCAAGAAAGAGGTACAGTTTAGCATTGTAAAAAGGAAAACTGGGTCCGGAGCCTATGGTTTTTACTTGTTATGTATTGTGCGATGATGCTTCCATTCTGACTGAGCTTGGAAACCAATAATATAGCAACATTAGGGAGAAAAGATGAGTGACTTAGAGATGATAGTTCATTGCATCACTTTCCCTGGCTACATTAGAGACAGTCAACAGGTATGAGAATATGGCATCAAGGAACATGAGTAAGCTTGAGAGGAGACAGATCAGTAGATAGGGATGAGATCTGAAAGTAGCACAGGGTCAAACTTCTGTCTGTTTATTATTGATTGCACAGTGACCTTGGACTGGAGGATTAACCCATATGCTTCCATTTCCTCATCACAGGAGAGTGGGGCAGTATTGCAGATTCTGCCAAAAGGATTCATTTTGGGCCCTGCTGATTGGGAAGTGTCAGCAGGTTTCCATCTGGCTGGACCCAGCAGGCCAGTGAGAAATCTGGGTCTGGAGCTCAGGAAAGAGGTCAAGGTTATGAACATCCAGAAATGTGAGGGGAACTAATGTGGGGGAGGTGATTAGAGAGTTGAGGGAATATCCAGAGGGGAAGGAAGGCAAAGAGAAGAAGGCAGATCAAAGAAACAGCACAACCATCTGCTTGCTCTGGCAAAGTGCTCAGGAATGATCATGAAATGGCCAAAGAGCTTATTGCAGTTTGCAGGGCCATTGTTTCATACATAGTATATTTTGGGATGGGTAAATCTGTCACTGACCTCTTTCTACACATCAGTATTTTCTACCTACATATGCTTCATCATATGTCATGGTGGCAAGCCCTAATGATGCTGATTTATTGGTTTTCTATAGTTGTTATTTCTTTGGACAAAACGAGTTTAGTGTCATGACCTCAATGTTCCCCTCATGTTCATGTACAAAGACTAAACTCAGCTTTCCCTGTAGTCCCTTTACCCCTAAGTAATCTTCATTCATAAGGAACATTGTATCTTTCCAGAGAAATTACAGTGCTGTTTGATGTTGTATACATGTATTTAGTCTCTTAATTTAAATTGGAATTCTAAAGCACAGTATATGACTGATGTTAAGAGTAACTGCCCAAAATGGGCTCTGAAGTGGTATGTGTTTGTACCTTATTCATTTTGTTTTGCTATGAAGTCTCTTAGTACACATCATTCTGTCTGTCTAGGCTGTTTACTCTTGCCTGAAGGCTCACCTCAGCAGGATATGCCATTAAAGAAATCACAAATGCAATCCCAGGAACAATTGCAAAAATAATTTAGGTCCTTTTTGAAAGCCTTGAAGACCTGTTGACATGTGATGTGTGTTTGTGTAAGGGGTGAGGGGTTGTATTGTCAAATTTTCCACAAATACTTGTAAAATTCCCTATCAATTCACATTAATTTTAGTAGACACTAAAGCTTTTGTTCTCATTCCTCCTTTTCTCTTGTCTGATTTTCCTTTCCTTCCTCTGTCTTCTTCTCCTTTTCCCTTTCTTCTACCCTGCCCTTTTTCTTGCATAGCCAGCCTACCCTGGAGTGCATTAGTTTATTCTTTGATACTCAGATTGCTTTCTTGTCTATTTTCTCTCCCACATTCCTACTTGTAAGCCTTGTCAAAACCAAGCCCTGTTCCTTATTATCCACCCTCATTAGGGAGTGGAGGAGGGGGGCATTTTATGATTTGCCCTTGTCTTGGAACTATTGATTTCCTAATGCTAATTATTGAAATAGAGCTAAACTTCTTTCCATAAAACAAGTATAGCAATTTCTTGGCCAATGAGCATGAATTTATCTTTTACTGATTTTGTGCAAATTCAGTGACTTTTGTAGCCTTGGAAAACTAACTTCCTATTGAGTCTTTTTTTGACTTTTAAACAAATATATTTATTTACACTAGACACATCCATATATGTGTGTGTGTGTATGTATGTATGTATGTATGTATGTATGTATATGTGTATATCTTTAATAGTCGTCATTGAAATCCCTTTAAAGATGTTCTTAATTGTTTGTATGAAGAGATTAGTTAAGCATGGTGAAAATATATAGGAAGGATGTCAAATGTCTGCGCAGTAGATATTCAATGAGAGCCAGTGGAAAACAGATGGATGGATATATTTGGGATTGGGTGAATGGAGTTCATGAGAGTGAGAGGTAGACATATTCCAGTGGTCTGCTTATGAATGTCTGCATGCTTGCTCTTCTATTCAACCTCAGATTGGTTTGAGAAGGCATTCTTGTTTCCTAATTCTTTGTCACTAGTTGGAGGAAGGCCCTGTAAGTTTCCCAATGAATCAGACTCAGGTGATGGTAGCAATAAGCTTCTCTGTGCTTGTGAACTATTGACCAAAGCGTCATGATGGTGAATCTTTAACAATTGGGAAAGGTATGCAATTCTCCATGTACTTGAGTTTTGTTAGCCGTTGCCAACTCTGTAGGGTCTAAGTCTACTTTTATGACATGGATAGCTTGTTTGTAATGTACTGGAGGACTTGGAGAATTCAGAACAAACCCCTCACATGTTCAGCCAATTTAGTTCTACCCTGCTAATTATATACTTTATTGAACATTAAACGTATTCCAAGTTATAAAACACTATCATTCTTTCTCGACTTTCAGAATACTGGAATCTGTGGTATGTTTCAGGCTTAGAAATTTGACAAAAAAGCTGTCAGAGAGAAAAACTTTCTCTCTGACTTTATAAAAAGTACTCACTAAAAGGTGAATATGTCCTTCACTGATAGAAAGCTTGCCTAGTAAGCACAAAACCCCCAATTCAGTTCCTTACAATAGAAAACAAAGAGGAATTCCCCAAATACTTTAGTAAGCTGATTTATGAACACGAAACTATTAAGAAAAATGAAGTGCCTTTACTACTTCTCTAAAGCTTTGAATATAATTTGCCTTTGAAATACATTTCCCTTAAAACATTTTTTTTTTCTTTTTTGGTTTTTTGAGACAGGGTTTCTCTGTGTAGCTCTGGCTGTCCTGGAACTCACTTTGTAGACCAGGCTGGCCTCGAACTCAGAAATCCCCCTGCCTCTGCCTCCCGAGTGCTGGGATTAAAGGTGTACGCCACCGCGCCCGGCCCCTTAAAACATTTTTAAATATCTGAATTCTTCCAAGAGTATGAGTAATTCATACTATTATAGAATTTGAAACTAATTGTAGAAAGACAAACCAGTAAGCAGGTATTTGTTATATTATTAGAATCAGGATAGTTATGGTGAATGAAGATGATAATGAGTGAAATATCACTATAATTGACCAGAAAATAAGTAGCAAGTATTACTTAAGATAATAAAGTTTTGAAAGTAAAAAACAGAGATTTCCTTCTGAGGATGGAAATGAAGGAATGGAAGGCAAGACAAAGAAATAGCTCTCAGCCTAGATTAAGGCTCATCTTCCACTGAGCATATAACCTTGCTGAAACCTTGCAAGGGTATATCCATTTTTTTTCCTCGTTCTGGTCGACCCTGCTCGCTCTGGTCTGCCCCACTCGCTTCGTCCGCCCCAGTTTGGCCCCACTCGCTCTGGTCTGTCCCACTTGCTCAGTCCCTGCTCTCTCCGGTCTAAGTATTCATTTTATTATTATTCATACATACACTATAGCTGACTTCAGACGCACCAGAGGAGGGCGTCAGATCTCATTACGGGTGGTTGTAAGCCACCATGTGGATGCTGGGATTTGAACTCATCACCTTCGGAAGAGCAGTCAGGTGATCTTACCCGCTGAGCCATCTCACCAGCCCCCATAATTTCTTTAATTCATTCACCATAACGGTAAAATTGGCAGACTCATCCCCACTACAGATAACTGTTGTGTAACTGATTCCTAATGATACCCACATGTCTTAGTTAATGTTCTATTCGATGTTGAGACACCATGACCAAAACAACTTAGGAAAGGAAGCAATTCACTTCAAGCTTGCTTACTTACAGTTTTGGATTGCTAGTTCCTGATCATCATCGTGGGGAGATGGTGGCAAGCATGGCAGGCATGATGATGGGTCAAAAGTGAAGTGCTTATATCCTGACCCACAAGCAGAGACACTGGGAATGGTATGGGCTTTGGAAACCTCTAAGCCCACCACTAGTGACATACCTCTTCCAACAAGGCCACACCTTCTGATCATTCCAAACTATTTCCACTAACTGGGGACCAAACACTCAAACATATGAGCCTATGGAGACTATTCTCATTCAAACCGCTATACATTTCTTTCTTTCTTTCTTTCTTTCTTTCTTTTTTTTTTTAGTTGAAAAAGGTCATAATTTTATTTGACTCATATGCATCTTATGTTATAAGACTCCAGTATGAAAATCTGAATTCTGGGTATGGATCATACATATTTTATTAATGAAGAAGTCAGGCAATCTAAATATATGTAAACATACTTAAATACATCATCATGATAGATATTTCTCAGTAGCAGAGCTTAATATTTAGCATAGATTTGCAATCAATGGGAACTTAAGGGCTGGAGATTTTATGCATATTGATATTTGAGTTTAAGAATGTCTATGATATTTCTTAATACATAGTTGCCACCCTTCTATAAGCTTATAATCCCTTACAAATTTCTGTAGCCTACCACCTAATTACGACAAACTTGACATTTGTATTTTCTTTATTTTTCATTCATCCTGTTTTGCTTCTTTGTTTGTTGAGAAAGGAAACAATTTTCATGATACTTGCACCTTTAGTGAATTTTTGTCTAAAACGTACAGAGTGATTGAAGTAGTTGCATCCATTATTTCTGTGAATAATATAATATCCCTTGTAGAAAAAAAATCTTAGAGACTTTTTCATTAATTTATAATAGTAGACTTGGCATTTACAAACAGGATATGACATTGGATGTTTTATCCAATTTTCTGAGATAATATAAGTAATATTTTTTATTGCCATGAAAGTGTGTCATTTTCTTTTCAGGTAATTAATTGAGAAGGGCTATGATGACGTGGTTATTCAGGCTGTGCATATTTGGCTTAATTATATAATCCTATTGACAAAAAACTGCTCCCTCTAGTTTGGGGCATGAGAATGCAAGAGAAATGTGATATTATTAAAAAGTATATTATTTTTCTCTTGAAAATATGCCTTTACTAGGCAGGCACTTTGACCAACTGAACTACAGAACATGCATTCCTTGAAAATGGGTCTTTAATATTTTATGTTTTTAATATATTTCCATGATCATTTGGTATAAGAATCTCTATACTACTTATTAATTTTAAGATATAGAATTTTAAAATGCACCATCTACAATAGATAAAACATTTTTATCCCATGTTTAGTTAGTTATCCATGTGAAATTATAAAAGAGTACTATTAGAAGAAATATAAAATAATGATTTGGTAATAGTATGAACAAATTCCTACTATTCCTATATATTTCGCATATGCTCTTAACTTCAGTGATGTGCTGTGCTTTAGAATTTTAAAATTAGACTAAATGCATGAATGTAGCATGATACTGCCATTGTATCTAAGTTGTTAGTAATTAGATGTCTTAGCAAAATGAAATACTTCTTTTAGAATATTAGAGTAAAATATTTCTTGTCTTAATTTTTGGTTCCCAGTTTACTTAAAGGCTTTTTTCATATTATAATATATGGATGGAAACTTGATAGTTATTGCAAATTTGCTCAAACTTAATCAGGTACAAATTTAAGAAACACATTAATTTTCCTTTGAAAGACTATCTTATAAGTAAGCATATGTATGTAATACATGTACATTTGGCTATTTCTTTTCTCTTACTGGAGGACATTAAGCTTGCAAACAAATATTTAGAAAAAGCACTCAAAATATTCAGGATAATTTTTCTCTTGATGAAATTCACTAGCCCTTATAAGTTGGTGAGAGAAATAGAGAGACAGAGAGGTTTATGTTGATGATGTGTTATATCTCTCTTTTTAAAAATTTTATTAGCTATTTTCTTATTTTACATTTCAAATGCTATCCTGAAAGTTCCCTATACCCTCCCCCCGCCCTTCTCCCCTACCCACCCACTCCCACTTCTTGGCCCAGGCGTTCCCCTGTTTTGGGGCATATAAAGTTTGCAATATCAAGGGGCCTCTTTTCCCAATGATGGCCGACCAGGCCATCTTCTGCTACATATGCAGCTAGAGACATGACCTCTGGGGGTTCACAGAACCTGACTCTCAGATGCTGTTCAGTAAAACCCCAGAAATCCTTCCATTTATGCCTGTCCTCCACAGCACTGGGGTTACTGATGTACATGTGGCCAGCCCCGGATTTTGTGTGAGTGCAGGAATCCAGAGATCTGAAGTCAGGTCCCTTTGCTTAGGCAGTAAATGTTTTCCTCCACTGAGCATCTTTCTAGCCCTAGAAATAATATATTATCATCATTTAAAACATTTATAATCCCCTGAGTTGTATAGGGAGCAACATATTACCGCAGAGAAGCATAGTTCGAAAGGAAGTTTTAGATTTCACGTGAAGGTTTTCATTGCCACCAGTGGATGCCCTATTTAGAGGTTAGAGACTCTCCATTCTTTGAAGTTAACCTCTGAGTTTACTTCTGCCAGATGGCAAGAAAATTAGGCAAGAAACAGCCATTGCACATCTTCTTTTTAGGATGAGAAGGAGACAGAGGAAGAGGGTGACTTGTGTTATTGGTTCTCTTCCTTGTGCTACTTGGCATTTAAAACATTGGAGATTTCTGGGAACTCAATTTTGTGCCAAGGTAGGGTAAGGGGAAAGATTGTGATTTCTTGTTACCTCTTGGAGTAAGAAAAGGAAAGAAAAAGAAACTACCCTGGATTCTCATTCTGCTAATCAAATGTCAAAGGAAATACCTCCAGAATAATGCAACGATATTCAATATATCTTTAATGAGGAGTTATTGGTCCTCACTGAAGCAGCAGCACTAGCCATGCAAACAAGGTAGACAGAAAGAAAGGAGCTATTGGATGGTTGGGTGGAGTTGAAATGTTATCGCTACCCCTCTCATTGCTCCTCATAAATTAATAGCACAGAATATAAATCAAAGGGGAAAACAATCCCAGCAATTTAGTACAGCCAAGGGAACAAGATATGTAAGTGTGCTCAACAAACCAATATCAAATTGCTCATTAAGATAAGGATGGCTGGATTTAGTAAAAGGTGGCTCAATCTGAGGGGACTCTGGATGAGAGCCCTCCTTAGGCACAAGCTTATGTAAATCTCCTTGAGAGAGCAACTTTATTTATTATTTATTTATTTATTTATTTATTTATCATTGTTCTGTCCTCCTGCCTCTACCTCCCAAATAATGGATTTAACTGAAAATAGGTGCTTCTCTTCTCCTTGAAAGAGATGATGCTCAGAACCAACCCCTGCTGGCGAAAGTTCTTCCTATGAGTGGCTGTGCAGAGTCTCTCTCTCTCTCTCTCTCTCTCTCTCTCTCTCTCTCTCTCTCTCTCTCCCTACACACACACACACACACACACACAGGTACACACACACACACACACACACACACACACACACACATGGACATGCACACATGCACTCATGCACACATGCACACATGCAGACCAACCAAATTAAAAAAAAAATCCCTAACTACAGCAAAGATAACCCAGACCATGTGATTATATAACTGCATTCTGAATGGGAAAGGGGAAATAAAACAAAACCCTTTTCTTTCTGTCCCCTAGTACCTTTGTTCTGTAGGGGTTGAGTGTATTTTATTTTCTTTTTAAATTTTTCTTTTAATTTCCTTGTATTCTTTTAGCATGAAATATCTGACCTGTTGTCTTTGCCAGGTCTCAGTAAATGGACCACCAGATTTATCATGGAAAATTTTTCATAGAGGTTTTAACATCAGCCTTGGTCACTGTGCCCTCATCTTTATTGAAACGGAAAGTTGTTTTGGAACTAAAGAGATAAACACTCTGATATTTAATTAAAATTTCAAAATGTTTCTGATTAAAATTACCCTGATATGAATGACATGTTGCAACAGGTTAGACATTTCAAATTAACTTTGTAATAAGTTAAAAACAGGTCAAGAGACAGGAAATGAAAACTGGAGGAAAGCAAGAAAGATCCCTGTAGAAAAAGCTTCATAGAAAATTCTTTTTGAACGACTGTTTTTAAGTCTATTGATTAAGCCCTTGCAAGAAGGGACAACATGACAGAGCAGGATGTGCCAAAGTAAAAACGGCAGGAAATGAGAAAGACCATTGGAGAAAATGTGTTCATCTTAAATTTGATAATGCTACATTTCTTTTCAAGGGAGACTTGGGTAGTGGAGATTGGTCTGAGGTGTTTTGATCTTGTAGATGTTTCGATCTTGTAGATGTTTCTGAAGCCACTCTTTCTTGTCACGTATTCACCCTAGAAACAGGGAAGATGTCACCTGTTTCTTTATGTGTGACCCTTTCAGCAGCCTATGAAGTAAATGGCTTCTATTACTTGGGAATTGCATAGTGTTGTAGCCTTGTTCTTAAAGTTGCCATGCTACCCTATTGACAGTCTCCATCATTTCAACAAAGACAAGACATTTGAGAGTCATCTCCTCATGAAAGTGCTGTACATATGCACATAAATGTACATGTGGCTTATGGGGAAGTCAAATAATCATTCTGTGATGTATCTATCATCAGAACCAGAAAATGAGTGTGAGCAGGTTCCTAGGCTCTCTGGAACCACCAATCAGCCAAAAGTAACACCTATCCTGAATTCTATGCATAATGATGCCATTTAGAAAGTTTTATCTCATTTTATGCATTTTGTGGCATGCAGTTGTAGTCTGCTTCGATTGTTGTGGAAATTCATTGAACAAATATATCACAAACCACTCAGCCATTCAGTTGTCAAGGTGGGGTGAGTAAGTTTCATTAATGAAATTTGAGAAATCCTATAGATATGAACACTTTGATACATGCCCTTTGGTGAATATCAGCGCCTTTATGTTGAATGCACATCTAACCAAAGTGTATTTGTTGGACCAAAGTGTGTTTCAAGCAGGCTCAGTTTTAATTCTGACTTCCAGTGTTCCAAAACATTTGCATGAGGTATCTGCTCCCCTGCAGTGTATGCCCAGTTGCTTTTCCATCTTTCTGCAATGCTTGTGACACCCCCTGCTCCTACCTCTTTCCATATGGCCATTCGGAAATCTTGAACAGTGGAGTCACATTGTAGTTTCTGATTGCATTTCTAAAAAAAGGACAGCTGGGTAAGCAAATTATAGAGTACACATGCAAGACAAAAAAAAAAAAAAAAACAACTAAACTAATGATTTCCCAAATAGGACACATGGCAAAGTTTGTTAACCTTTAAACTTTTATCCTTATATATAGATAATATGAATGTTAAAAACTAAAGACATAATAGTTTCTCTTGTCACATAACAGAAACGTTAATTGTTTAAAAACCTGAGAGTATAATACATTTGCATCCATTTTCCTTTCCTCCTTCCCAACCCTCCCATCTACTCACTTTTCTTTTAAACTAATTGCCTATTATCTCATTAATAAGATTTTCGTGCATATACATATATGTATAGACATTTATTCCTAAATATAACTGGTTCAGTCTGTATGACAGTTACTTGTATGTGTGTTTTCAGGGCTGACCATTTGGTATGAAATAATCAATTGATGTGCTCTTCCCTGGGGAAGGGTATTTATTCTGCTCTCAGCATTTCTTAGTTGACTATAGTTTTTCATGAAGGGTTGGTGATTAATGAGCCTCCTATCCAGATGAGCATGTCTACTCTTTTCTGGATGTACACATGTTATTTTATAGTTTTGTTATCTAGCATAACCTAAACCCAAGTAGGTGGAGCTTGTTTCATTGCTTTCTGTTCCTTACTCACACAGTTATAAATAGAATGAGGAGTTATAGTGTGATATTCTAAATCTAGAATCCACTGGCCAGAAAGGGAAGCACAAGAATAATAATTCATACGACTGAGGCTTCCTGCAAGGCCACTAAGATTGTGCATAGGATGGCTAGTTAGGACAAGATAATAGATCTATTGACAATTAAGAGAAAATATTCAAGACCATGGAGGACCCACCAGCACAGAGAGAAATGTGCCTCAGTGTGCTGTCTACAAGGCTAAATTGTCAGCTATTGGCCAGCTTGTGTTCTATCTCTCCACACCATCACTATTAGCCATCCTTTCCAGAAGAGTTACTTTATCCTTGTGGAAGACTAGAAGCCAAACCAACTGGACCTTTCAAGGGAGGCTCAGCATTTGAGTAGCTCATCAGAAAGCTATACAGAGGCAAATTCATCTGCTAGCTAGTACCCCTTATGTTGTGCAGTGTTTCACTTGCGCAGGATCCCAATAAGGCCTTGTATATCTCATTTAATTTCATATTCTTCATTTTAAAACATTTATAACATGATAAAGTCCCACTCAAAAATTCTATAAATGTCAGGTCCCAGATGGCCTGGCTTAACACTTTCCTATAGATGTTTCTAATTTACTTCAATGATTTTGCTTATGTGTCTCTGGATGAGAATACAGAAATTGCCTAGACTAACAATTCTTTGTGACAGATGCTATAATTATATGTGAAATGTTTTAAGTTAGTGAGAATAGTGACCACTGTTAACCAAGTACCCATTTTGCTATAGATATGAATCTCAACAGGATTTCTCTTAACAATCTTGACATTCCTGGAGCAAAGACATTCTTATTACCCTTACTTTTTGTTTGTTTTGTTTTTCTATGACAGTATCACACTATGTAGCTTTGGTTGTCCTGGAACTCACTATGTAAAACAGCCTGGCTCAGAATTCATAGAGATCTTCCTGCTTTACTTCCCAAGTGCTGAGATTAAAGGTGTACCCACCAAACTGGACTTATCCTTAATTTTCAAGGCAAGCCATGAAACCTCATATGGACTGCTTGCCAAGGTCATATTTCACACAGTGGGAGAGCTCTGGTGCTTTGTGTTTACAAATACTGAACTACTAACGTGTTGAAGTGGTCACCCTTAAGAGGTTGAACTCTCAAATCCTGTCTCAGATAAACTCCCAAATGTCCCCAATAGGTGTGTGCCCTGTTGGAAAAAAAAAAAAAAGAAAGGAAAAGAAAAGAAATATCTGACCCTACTTTACTACATACTTGGTGTGCTTTCATTGGTCATTTCTATCTGGTTGTCAAAATCCAGAGTAAGGGTGTTGGCACACCTGCTATAGACTTTTCACCAGTTAGGATAGGGCAGCTTGATGCAATGATAATACACTGCTGTGTGTCCAGCTTAACTGTGGTCGCTCATCTGCCAATCATGAGAATTTTGGGAGAACTGGCTTCATAAAAGTCTAAACCAGGTGTAGGCTATTTCTGTGGTTCCGGGGGTCATTCTCACATCACTCAGTTATGCAACAGAGATTTCCGAGCCTTGGAGACTATAAAGTTACTGTTGAGCTTAGGGACGGGCTAAGTTACTATGGCTTTGTTACTTACTGAAAGTTTTCCCAGGCTTTTTACTTCCCACTTACACTATAAGAGAATATTCCTGACAGTTTTGGTCTTTTGAAAATTTGGAGCACTGTCTTTTTTTTTTTTTTCCAAGTAGCTGTTTAATCTGTAATAAAAATTGTTCAGTTGAAGATCACATTAAGTAATGCAAGAGAATTCTGCCCGGATCTAGAAAATCTATCCACTAATGTCAAGTGGTTGAGTAAGATGTCATTGTCTCCCCATGTAGCCACTAAAGGAACAGTGAACAAAATGCCCTATGATAAAAGATGGCTTGAGCAATGATTAGTGACTCTTTCTTAATGCATTCAACTTCCATAGATAATGGGATTTCATGTTTGTGTTTTTTCCTTGATAAATGGAAAAGTCATTTGTATGGGTGGCTTGGTCCTTTTTCTCCAAGGGCAAAGAAATAAATCAGCCCCCCCCCCCAGGAAGTGAATATGTGCTTAGTACTTTGCCATTACCTCTTTTTACATTTCAGGCATGTATCCATAGTATTGTATACCAGAGAGACACTACACTATATAAATATCTAAACACTTTCAGATATGTTTAAATCATATCTAGTTCTTGGACTAACTGAAATTTTAATGAAACTTGTAAATGGTAGTTTTTTCTCATAGTATTAGTTGCACAAGAACAGTGAAGAAATGTGTAGATTATTCTTCAGAAGAGAGTTTTTCAGTATGCACATAAATAGGTGAATTGTTTTGTCTTTCCCATCCAATTTTTCATTTGGTTTCAATTTCCCCATGAGGGGAGAATTTTATCTTGTCTATTAGTCTGCGATCCCAAATGTGCTAAATAGTAAAATTAAAGCCACTATTAAAACAAAGTGCCAAGGGACTGTGTTAGTCAGCAACACTCATATGTAGGGTAACGATAATCACTATGTGCTCTATGCATACTTTAGGATATTATTCATGCTGAAAAAGGAAGGGAGTTTTGACATGCTATAACGTGGATGAAAGTGAAGACATTCCTTTAAGTGAAATGTTGCACTCATACGTCTTGTGTGTCTTTTATGAGGTGCCTGGGATGGTCAAATCTGTTGAAACAGAAAGTAGAATGGTGGTCTCCAGGACCTTGGAGAAAAAGATCACGAGGAGTGGTTATTTAATGCATACAGATTTGATTTGGAAAGTGTATAATAGAGTCAGTTTGAGAAGGTGAAAAAAAAATCCTGGGGATGGATGATGACTGTGGTTATACAACAGTGTACATGTAGTTAAAGCCAGTGAGCCGAATTACTTAGTGTTTCAAATGGTAAGTTTGGTGGATTTTTTTATGTTGTATGTGTTTTCTCACAATAAATCAAAAGAAAAAGAGGGATTGATCTGTCCAGCCCACTCTTCCTTCCTAGCTACTTTGTCTCAGGAGGCTGCAAAGAGGAAACACAGAGCTTTCAGCTTTGATGATTTTTGTCTTGAAGAGCTGACAGCAGTTAAGTGGCAGTTCTAGCTTTAATACCTGGCTCAGGTCACTGGAAGCCTCTGAGGGAAGTCTTTACTTATCATGGTTTAGACGTCACGGGGAAAAAGATTATAAAATGTAGAGAAATCGAATTATATCATAGTTCTTAAGGCAGGAAAAAAATAGCTTGAAAAACTTAGTGTTTGCTGTCTCTAAGAACAAGAAGAGGATACTCACCTGAAAGTATCTAGAATACAGCTCCTCCCTTGCTTGCTTCCTTGCACTTACATTTTTTGTGTGCCCCAATGTGGCAAACCTAATGATTCTTAAGACATTTTTCAAATATGCACCAATATTGTAAAAGATGCTTCAAAGTTTGCCCTGAAGGGATCCATTGCCTTTTTTTAATATATTTAAACAAGAGTATAGAACGCTGGAAGCTATGGTCAATGCTTGATGGAGACAATGTGATGTCTGTTTCCATGATGCTGCAAAAGTCATTGCTCTGAGATCTATTCATAGCCCAGAGTTGATTTTTTGACCTTCGATTTATTAAATTAAAAAAGCTTTAAAAATAGACACGGATCCAAATGAAATGATGAAAAGCCAGGGCACATTTCCCATTTCCTTTTCCTTATGAATATTTACCATGCTGAGAGAAGGGCACAAGTACATACATATACATGGACTGTAAATATTATAAAATATTATAATTATAACCAGGATGTAAATGTTACCTTATTGCCTGTATATGTATGTATGTGTTACTGAATGCTTGCATGTGTGCCTCTCTCTCTCTGTGTGTGTGTGTGTGTGTGTGTGTGTGTGTGTGTGTGTGTGTGTGTGTGTGTGCGCAGAGGCCAAGGGTTGATATCGGGTGTTTTCTCTTTTCTTCATCTTATATATTGAGTTTACCTTTTAGCTAGTCCAGCTAGTCAGCTTGCTCTGAGGATCCTCTGCTTCCCACATATTGGGTAGATCCTAACACTAAAAGGTATTTAGATAGGTACAGAGAATCTGAATGTATCTCCAGCCCTCATGCTTGCAAGACATACCCCTCCTCCCCACTGAGCCATCTCCCTAGCTGGAATTACTTTCTGGTTGAAAATTTCTTGGAAACCACATTTTCTATTCCTTTCTTCTGTTGTGTTTGTCTCTAGTAACCATTGCTTTATTATCAGCAAAGTGCTACTGCTATTCTGAAGAGGGGAAGAACCACTGTCCCCTTCTTCTCTTTCAAATGCGTTCAGGTATAGCGTTGTTCAGGGTAAGTCTGGGTGTGATCAGAGTCTAATACAGGACACATAAGTCTGCTTCATGACCTCCATAGACAATTAGGACCAGGTTAGGGTCTTAACCAAATCTCCTAGTTACACTTGGGCAAGCAGATCTCTCTGAGATTTGCCTTTAGACTTCAGGGTACTTTTCTCTACTTCAAGATTTTATTTTGATTACTCAATGTTTGCTTTTTTAAAAATATTTCTGGCAGAATATCCTGCCAGATGCAACAAATAGAGGTCCATTTATGGACTGTGAAAATAGCCATTGACACTTCAAGGGACTCAATACTAAATGATATCAGGCATGTATGCCTCAGTATGAATTCAGTTATGTGATTCTACTCAGAATGGTAGGGACCAGGATGCATTGAGAGAAAATTCTAGGAATTTTAAAATGTTGCAAGATTAAACCAGTTAAGGAGTTGAGCTGAAATATACCCAGTTCCTCTGAAACCCATGGAATGGCTTAGTAGAGTGTGGTCATCTATAAATATGTACATTGGTAAACTTGACATTTTCATCTTGATTATTTTGTATATCAAAACCAATCATGTGGGAGAAATAAGCGGAAGATGATTCATGTGATGTCATCCTTGTACTCAAATGTCCATTTTGTACATGTCTGAGTCACTCAATGTCAGTCTCTAAGTTCCTGAGATGTTAGGAGTCATACAAGCCAACTGATAAAAATTCTGTTTAGTCCTTCCACAAATTAACCAGGTGTTGAAATTTCTTCATGCTCTTGTTAATTGCTGCATTTCTTCTCTAAGTGCAAAACTGGCTGTTTGGCAAGCACTAAGTCCAAGCTACATGGTCCTCTATGCAGAGGGCAGTCCAGTCTTTGAAAATGGACTACGAGGCATGAATCTGTTTAAGAATGACTTTGTGTTTGAACAATTCAATGCCTTCTCTTTCTATAATAATTTATTTTCTAATCACTTGGGAGAAACTCAGAGTTTACTGATGGGTTCATCTGCTAACAACCTCAAGTCATGAAAAGAAACCAGTGTTTTGAATTCTGTAGACCCAAATAAAATTCAGAATCCTTAGAAAATGATATTAGACATCATTTATTATTACTGTTGTTTTGTCAGCTTATAATCATTAGAAGAAAATGGAAATATTCTGGACTAAAAATAAGAGGAAATGTAGCATACTAGCTAAATATAACACTCCTGTTAACAAAACTAACACAAACCAGGTTTTTCTTGAAATATAGAAGGCCATACACTCTGATGGTACAGTTTTCTGAATCTCAAATATAGCATAGATAGTGTGTGTGTGTGTGTGTGTGTGTGTGTGTGTGTGTGTGTGTGTACAGGTGCACATGTATAGAGTGTGTGCATAAGTGTGAGCAAGACATCAGTTTCAGGTGTCATTCTTCAGCATAGCTGCCTGTCTTTGGCTTTGTGAAACAAAGTCTCTCACTGGGACCTGGTGCTCACTGATCATTAGATTGATTGTCAGGCCCTTAAGCTCGAGGGATCCTTCTATATCTGCCTCCCAAGTCCTGGGAAGGCATATTTAGACAATTGCTTAGGTATTGGTGAAGAGAAGTTTTGTTTGTAAGTGGTCAGAGCAATGCAATTTCCATTGGAATATCAAAGAAGCCTTCTCTGGACAAAGGTAGAAGTAATAAAATTGTCAGAGAAACTAAAGCTTCTGCTAACTTGGGAGAAGTTCCAGGCTGAACTTGCTATCACTGTGCTGTGGCAATGTGGAAACTATGGCAGCAAGCTCATCATGATGCCAAAGAGAAGACAGATGCAGGGGTCTGCAACCCTATAGATGGAACAACAATATGAACTAATCAGAAGCCCCAGAGCTCATGTCTCTAGCTGCATATGTATTAGAAGATGGCCTAGTTGGCCATTATTGGGGAAGAAAGGCCCTTGGTCTAGCAATGTTTATATGCCCCAGTACAGGGGAATGCCAGGGCCAAGTAGCAGGAGTGGGAGGGTAGGGGAGCAGGGCTGGGGGAGGATATAGGGGACTTTTGGGTAACACTTGAAATGTAAATGAAGAAACTCTCTAATAATAAAGCTCTCATAAATGAAAAAAAAAAAAAAAAGACAGATGCAGTACCAGGCTCTGTGGATACCATTCCATTTGGTGTTCCATAAGATTTGGTCACTCAGCTTTGTCTGCTCACAGAGAAAAGTACTAAATACAACTTTCCAGATTCAAGTTCAACACAGTATTTTGTTAATATTTTGAGACTAAGCTATTTGAATGGCATTATTATTTGGACACTGAAATACACAGAACAGTGTATTTGTTTCCTAGGTCTGATGTCAAAAACTGAGTGGATTAACCCCACTAAAAAGATATTCTCTCACAATACTATAAAAGATCTTTTTTTTTCTTTCTTTTTTTCTTTTTTTTCCTTTTTTATTAGATATTTTCTTAATTTACATTTCAAATGCTATCCCGAAAGTTCCCTCTCCCCTCCCCCGGCCCTGCTCCCCTGTCCACCCACTCCCACCTCTTGGCCATGGCATATAAAGATTGCAATACTAAGGGAGGGGCCTCTCTTCCCAATGATGGCTGACTAGGCCATTTTCTGCTACATATGCAGCTAGAGGCACTAACTTTGCGAGTTCTGGTTAGTCTATATTGTTGTTCCTCTTATAGGGTTGCAGACTCCTTCAGTTCCTGGGGTTCTATCTCTAGCTTCTCCATTGTGGGCCTTGTGTTCCATCATATAGATGACTATGAGCATCCACCTCTGTATTGGCCAGGCACTGGCACAGCCTCACAGGAGACAGCTATATCAGGGTCCCTTCAGCAAACTCTTGCTATCCTATGCAATAGTATCTGAGTTTAGTGACTGATTATGGGATGGATCCCCCGGTGGGGTAGTCTCTGGATGGTCCATCCTTTTGTCTTAGCTCTAAACTTTGTCTCTGTAACTCTTTTCATGGGTTTTTTGTTAAAAGATCTTAAATCAAGGTAATTGACAGGATCACGGTCCCTCTAGGGAGATTCTTTCTTTACATTCTCAAATTCTGCTAGATCTTGGCATTTTTCATTTATGGTTTCAAATCTCCAATCTCTACTTCTGTATACAGCCATTTCTGTTTAGCTCCTCTCTCTCTGTCTCTTTCTGTCTCTCTGTCTCTCTCTGTCTTTGTCTCTGTTTCTCTCTCTCTCTCACACACACACACAAACACACACACATACACACACACTCACAGACACACCATTAGAGTTAGTGTTTAGTCAGTTAATAACTAATGAGTTCAAACCAAGATTCTTTTTTTTCCCAACTTTTATTAGATATTTTCTTCATTTATATTTCAAGTGTTATCCAGAAAGTTCCCTATACCCTCCCCCCTCCTGGCCCTGCTCCACTACCTACCCACTCCCACTTCTTTGCCCTGGCATTCCCCTGTATTGGGGCATATAAAGTCTGCATGACCAAGGGGCCTCTCTTCCCAATGATGGCCAACTAGGCCATCCTCTTCTATATATGCAGCTAGAGACATGAACTCAGGGGGTAGTAGTTAGTTCATGGTTATTCTTCCACCTATAGGGTTGAAGACCCCTTCAGCTCCTTGGGTACTTTCTCTAGCTTCTTCCTTGGGAACCCTGTGTTCCATCTAATAGCTGACTGTGAGCTTCCACCTCCATCAAACCAAGATTCTTAACACACCTTTTCTTTATTTTTTTTGTTGTTGATACTAGGGATAGAGCTTATTGCTTTATATATATATATATATATATATATATATATATATATATATATATATATATATATATATATATATATATTAGGCAAGTGTTCCACTACTAGCTTGTTCTTACACCTTAAGCCAATGATTTTCAACCTGTGGGTCATGACCCTTTGGGAGGTCACATATTAGATATCTAACATACCAGATATCTATGATTCATAACAGTAATAAAACTACAGTTATGAAATAGTAACAAAAATAATGTTATTGTTAGGGGTACCCACAACAGGAGGAACTGTATTAAATGGTTACAACATTTAGGGAAGATGAGAACCATTGCCTGAAGCACTCTAAGTTATATCCTTAGAGATCTTAGTCTTATTTACTGCTACTGAAATTAAAGGATTTAATATAGCTTATTGGTGGAAGCAAGCACAATTCAACCACTGATACCAAAATCAAATAAATCATTGTAAAAGCATATGTTTTATGTTATGCCATAGTTAAAAATCTTTTTTAAAGCCAGTTCTAATTATTTTATGTGTATGATTGTTTGATTCTGCATGTGTATGTACGTATGTATGTATGTATGTATGTATGTACACCACATGCATGCCCATGGATGACTCTAATCTACCATGTTGATGCTGAAACAGAAACTGGGTCCTCAACCAGAACAGATAGTGTTCTTGCTATCTGAACTATATCCAGTGCCTATAGAGACTTTAATCTTATCTGGATCTCCAAAAATATTGAGGAATGCCTGTCATGCACAAAGTCTCTTTATCCAGAAAAACAGCAACCTATAAATTAAAATTATATTTCTATTGGTAGATACATTTTCGTATCTCAAAATAATTGGCCTATGAACAGTTTAGTTCCTAGGACAAGATATCAAATGCCACTCTAATGTCTGTGCTTCTTTTTGAGTCCTAGGACAGGTAGGGCTATGGGGTCATATAAATCAATTGACATGATTGAGATATGAGATGCCAATTTTTTTCCAGTGTTCCTCTGCATCAGTAGAGGAAAGAAAAAGAAGAGAAGGACCCAGATAAGGAGCAAATGAGGGTCCTCTAAGGCAGCACCAGAGACCTGGGCAGCCACCCCGTACTCACAATATTCCAAGCCAAGGTACCAAGCAAATGACTTTGAGGGCATCTGCCACTGAAGTTATTTGCTAGTGAAACAACTAAGAGCCTCCAAATTTGTTGCTGTACAGTCTATTGCTGTGTTGTGGGTATAATTTAAAGCAGAATTTGACAGCTTCTTTAGGGAGTGTGGTGACAAGTTGCCAGCATGACAGGCCAGAAAGTGATATCTTACAGAGAAGAAGGTGATATTACTGCCATGTGGTTAGACGCAAAAGAGCACACTAGGTGTCTCAGACCACCTGAAAATACTATGATTTGGCTTATAAGCTGCACTTTCACAATGTCTAAACTACAAGTTAAGAACCCCACTCCCTCCAAAACTCATTCGTTGGTTTAATATTCAGAATCCATTTACTCAGGAGATAAGTAGACACTCAGATTCTCTAACCCCTAATCTTTAAACCTCATACATGCATTTCCATCTAAGATACAAGGCATTCATAGACACACTAGTGAAGCTCATGCATGTGACAGTGGTATCTTTGAAGAGTTTAATGTTTGAGGCCCTAAAGACAACAGACAAGCTCTACCTTAGAATTCACCGGGGGAGGGGGTGGCACCAAGGTCAGAGCGGAAGCAGGCATCGAAGGGCATGTAAGCAAGAGTGTGTTTCATGTTTCTCAAGGAAAGAAACAATCAAAGTAGAATGGGCAGACTTTGGACACTGGTGTGTAAATACTGTCCTTAATTGTCTGGTTCCTAGCCATGGAGTACTGGGTGCAGGTAACATATGATCTGGTTCATAGAGCTCATTAAAAGTGGTTGTTTGGTGTGTGGTATCTGGGTTGGGTGGATCTTGTTTGAAAATCACACCCTGATAAGGAAGAGAGCTATTAAAGTGTAATGTAGACCATAAAAAAAGGACAGGGAAAAAGACAGGACAGTTTAGGCATGTAAACTTTTATGTGTGTCATGTCATGTAGATATGTTGAAACTGAGGATAATAAAGCTGGAAACAGAGTAAACACCTAAACACACGTACACACACACACACACACAGAGAGAGAGAGAGAGAGAGAGAGAGAGAGAGAGAGACAGAGACAGAGAGACAGAGAGACAGAGAGAGAGACAGAGACAGAGAAAGAGACAGAGACAGAGAGACAGAGACAGAGAGACAGAGAGACTTTGGAACATTTGTTATTATCCTACTTGACAGAAATTGATATGCTGAATTTCAAACAGCTTTGTTTGGTTGGAGACAATCTGAGGTATGGAGACAACCTATATCTCAACACATCCTCTTCTTTCTTTTGTCCTCTTTCTTTCCTTTCTATCTTTTCAGGGTATGTAATAGATTTCCTTGTTAAAGAGTTTATTCTGTCTCTGTTTCTGTCTCTGTCTCTGTCTCTCTCTTGCTCAATCTGTATGTGTCTGTGTGTACATGTGGGTACATAAGGGGGCTAAGAGGAAGGCATCTGATGCTTTGGAGCTGGATTTTCAGGTGCTTGAGAGCCAACTGACATGATCCTGGGAACCAGAACCCAGTCCTATAAAGTACAGCATGTACTCTCAACTGCTATTCCATCTCTCTCATGTTTCTGATTTCTTTCAAAGTTAGAAGGAAGCTAGTTAGCCCTAGAATTAAATTACTGGTGCCTATTCTTTATATATATAATTTTATTTTATTTTATTTTATTTTATTTTATTTTATTTTATTTTATTTTATTTTATTTTATTTTGAGACAGGGTTTCTCTCTGTATAGCCCTGGCTGTCCTGGAACTCACTTTGTAGAACAGTCTGGCCTCGAACTCAGAAATCTGCCTGCCTCTGCCTCCCGAGTGCTGGGTTTAAAGGAGTGCACCACCACGCCCAGCGGTTACTGGCACCTATTCTTACTAAAGAGTATCTTCATGTTCTGAATGACTGAGCTCACCTCACTGGAGATCAGCTGAGACACAGGCTATGTGATGAATCTGGATTTCTGTATCCAGCACACTTGAGAACAGATTGGAGGCTTGCTCTACTCTGACCAAGTTCAAGGTGTTAGATGACAAACAAAATTCTATAAAGACTGTTGAATCATCCATGACTTTAATGGCTCTGTTCCCTGATGATTGTAATGACGCTGGTGTTTGACTACCACATTTAATCAGTAGCAGATATGAAGTGTGCCACTTGTGTCTAGTATCTTGTCATCTTATGGCTGTTCTCCATCCTTCCTCCCACTTTCCTGTTTATAAAGTTTTCAACTCTCCTGCTATTCCTTTGTCCTCCAGACATGTCTGTATGAGGTCAGACCCTATTTTGACTCATATTTTATAGCCTATATATGCCCTACTTCTTTTTCATCCTCCCTCATAATTTATATTGTACAGACCCTGCTGCCACCCAGGAGCAGGCCAGTAGACAAATGATATGAGAGGGCTGATAGTCTTCACGTTTCTGTGCTTTGTCACATGTCTGCCACCCTGTTCCATCCTGCCCTACATACCATTCTTGTTTTCATTCCTAGGAATCCAAACTTGTATTCTTAAATCTATTAATTCCTTCTTTAACTCGATTCATCAGGTTCTCTACTGGACATACATGCTTAAACACTACACTGTTCTCAAGAATTCTGACTGGGAGCAAATAACTGAGTAATGAGGGTGCTAACACATACTGACATGAGTCATGAACAAGTATCTATTTATTCCAGGTGGGACACCAGTGGCATACCAAAACAGCACTTCTACCAGCACCCATCATGGTGAAACACTAGTTTGGGGGGAGTTACTTCTGAAGCACTGCTGAAGAATTTTTTTTTTTTTTTATAGAAGCATGGATGACTCAAATGCAACAGCATAGCCAAAATATCTACCCAAGGCTGAGTGATGTTTCACATAAGCTGTATCCCTGAAGCCAGCTGCATGACATGCAGAAACCTCAGATGCTCAGAGTCTCTTCTCTTCTGCAACTGTTATTTTTACATATAAGCTTTTAATGGTACTTGTTAATCTTGTAAGTTTCAGGGACTTTTTGAGACATATACACTTGGGAGATTTCTTTCTTCACTTCTTTTCTTTTCTTTCTTTCTTTCTTTCTTTCTTTCTTTCTTCCTTCCTTCCTTCCTTCCTTCCTTCCTTCCTTCCTCCCTCTTCCTTTCTTTCTTTCTTTCTTTCTTTCTTTCTTTCTTCCTTCCTTCCTTCCTTCCTCCCTCCCTCCCTCCCTCTTTCTTTCTTTGTTTCTTTCTTTCTTTCTTTCTTTCTTTCTTTCTTTCTTTCTTTCTTTCTTTCTTTTTTTCTCTCTTTCTCTCTTTCTCTCTTTCTCTCTTTCTTTCTCCCATGAGTCTCCAGAAGGAAATGATACTATTCAGTGGAAATCCCTGCACAGCATACCATGATATGTTTCATCTTATGGAAAGGGTTTGGATATAGATGTGTCAAAACACAGAGCAGAATGGTGTAACCTTGACCTTAGAGTTCAGGAGTCTTCAACCAAAATAAGGGACTGTCTATATGCAGGATGTTGGGGCATTTATGACACAAAGAAGGGGCAATGCTATTTTAGTATGTCAAGAGTTTGGTCAGTCTTCCAGAGGAATTGAGTATGGGTGGGCTCAGAGGCTGTGACATAGAGGTCACTGCAGAAGAGTGTAGTTAGGTAATGAAGACCCTTCCACATCATTAACCTGGGCATCTGTTCAAGTGTATCCTGTAGACAAGCTGTAGGCATTGGTTGGGGCCAACAAGAGGTTGAACCAAGAAGATCAAAGAACAGATTAGGGAGAATTATATGAAACTACATATGAAACTCAGGCTTTATGGCTACGCAGAAGTTGGAGTGAGTATAGAGAACAGGGAGATGTGGCACTTAGCCAGAATAGACATGAAAATCATATAAATAAACAGGGCATTAGCAATGTGTATGCATTAATGCATTTGCCAGAATTTGCCTTAGCATAAGCATCCTTACCTAGTGTTCCCATGAGAAGAATTTTGTGCTAGTTAAGAGAATATAATGACATGCAAACGTGCCCCAGCAACAATGGTAATGCAGTCTGATAAGAGGTAGATATTAGTTCCAATAGTTAAACGAGTTAAGTTAATAAGGCCAGTAACTTGGGCAGCATTGAAAGAAATATACAAGTACTATAGAGCATATCCAAAGAAGTGAAAGAACTATGAGCTAGTGTCATATGAACTGAGAGTCAGAGGAGACCTAATATGCATTGGCCAAGTCCTAGAATTTTCACTCATAGCTCCAGTAAAAGTAAATGGGTACATGAAGTAAAAAATAGCTAGTGATAACTCTGGAAAGGACTGACACCTGTTCTGAATTCCCTTACTTAGAACATGATAGGGTGACCCGCCTAGCATGATGGCAAGGGTAAGAACCAGATGAGATTGGAAAAGAGCACATATCTCCTCTTTTCCAGATAGTTTCTCATGCAATGAAGAAAATGGACCTTTGCTGTTCTTGGTCCATAGTTGTCTGCAGAACAGACAAAACAACACTGCAATATACTACCTTCCCTTTGCACTCACTTATCATCCCAGAATAAGAGAATAGAACAGCTACACAGTCTCTAAGACTACTAGCACAGAGTTTGCTATATTCTCTTATACTTCTCTTTTTTTTTTTGCTTTTAAAAACATAATACTTTGATTTATTCTTGAAGAATTTCACACATGCTTACAATGTATTTTGATATATACTCCAGCTCCTTTCATCCATCCACTTACCCATTCCCACCCAAATTTGTGTCCTTATCTTTTCTCTTTCTCCTTCACATCCTCCTCCTCATTCTTTTAAAATAACTCACAGAGTCCAATTTGTGTTGATAATATATTCTTCACTGTGTGCACATCTATTGTATCATGATTGACCTACCACAGACAATAATATCCTTGAAGAAACCTGACTATCTCACTATACAAGCCATCAAACTGTCAATAGGACCGTAATTAGGGGTGGAGACTCTAGACTAGAATGTTGACTGTCTTGATCAGATACAGACAACCACTGTTCCCCTGAATTCATGAGTGCAGGGTCCTATCATGTCTCTAACACACTGCTTTTTACCCAAGTCCTCACTAACCTCTGACCCTTACAATTTTTTTCTGCTCCTTTTTTCTGCAGTGGTCCTTCAGCCGTTCAGGGAAGTGATGTGTTATAAATGTTTCGGTTGTGACTGAACACTGCCCTGACACTTATTCTCTGCACTTAGACTTTCCATGTTAACCAACATCCACTGCATAAGAAACTTATCTGACGAGGTCAGAGAGCTATGCTAATTAACAGGTAGACAGAAAATTAGAGGACATTTTGATACTCTCTCCACATTACCTGTGTGTTTCAGAAGATAGATGTCTCTGTGCTTTTATTTCTTCCCCACAGTACTAAGAGATGACTACTAACCAAACTAAAATATATAAAGTGAAGATGTCACAGTTCAATGATTCGGCCTTTACAACTGACATTAATTACCAGTAAGAAACAGACCAAGTATAGGCTCCAGTGAAGTTAGAACAACCAACTACTGCAAATTATTCACACAGTAGTTCTCTTTCCAATAAAATGAAAACCTGTACTAAATTGAGATAGAAATAAAAAAAGTGAAAAGAATGGTTTCTATAATACAGCTTGGCAGTAGAATGGGTTTTATTTTTCTACTTTGTGCTACATTTTTTGTGCAAATCAATAGAGTAAAAACATTAAAATATGGCTATTATCTACAAACAACCCAGTGTGTAATAAAACCTGTAAGTTTGCACCACATTTAAAACAAACAATAAATTTGGTCCTAATTTAAGCAGTTTCGGTCTCACTTCCCTTCTCTTCCTCCTGTTTCTTTCTCCCTCCAAACCCATCAGAACCACCAGAAAATATATCTGGGGAGCATAGCCTCAAATTTTCATTCTCTGATCTGTAAACTATTAAATTAAAATAAACATATTTTCCTTTTGAGAATTCATTCATAATGTATGTTAACATACATGTAATTGAAATTATAGTTTGTTTCCAAATGAGGTCTGAGAAATACTATTTTAAAGGGTAAATTACATCACTTAAATATATCCTGCTTCCTTTTTATCACAGCTGATTTTAAGTTCAACTCATTTTAGATTTTGACTTGATCCTATCTCAACCTAAATGGGAAAATTGGGAACAAAACTTGTGCACTACTATAAAATAGGAAATAGAGTCGTACACTGGGAAAACAGCTATAGGTATATATATAAAAAATGCTGCATTAGCTAAGATCCATGCCTGGCTTATTCTAGGGAGACTTCATTGAGTATTTATTCTGAATTTTTAAAGATGAGCAGAAATTTGATATTTGTAGAGAAATGAATATGGTCACTGGAAGCTTTATTTATATTGCATCACTATATTGAAATATCTGAGGCAGATATATTTACAAAGAGAAAATATTTATTTAGCTCATTGTTTGGGGGGATGAATAGCACATGACCTACATTAGCACAGTTCTGTTGAAGACCTCCCAGAAAATGATAGGTGCTATTGGCAAGAGCTTATGTTAGAGAAATTTGTCACATTTTTGAACCAGAAAACAGAGAGAGGAGGAAGGGTCATGTTGCTTCATGTAACAAGAGGCCTCTCAGAACTCATAAGATCACATGAGAACTACCAAAGAGCCACTCAGTGTCTTCTGAGGATACACGTTTAATGACTTAAGGACTACTTAATGCCCTCTAACTCTCAATTTTCTTAATACTACCATCCTGACATTAAAAACTGCAATCATTGTAGTACTTGGCATGATTGTTGAGTCATACATGAACACTCTTCTTATAGAAAAGTCCCTCAATATTTAGGATGTGTAATAGGCTCAACAAATATATTTTGATGTGAGCTATGACAGGAGATTGGGATTGGAGGATGAAGCCAACTTCAAACAGGTCAAGTAATTTAGTTTGAACTTACTTATGTGTAGTGATTCAAATCAATGTAGACATCTTGTCTTCCTTCCTTATTATATATAAATATTCACAATATTTTATATATAATATTTCTGTATATACATATGTACATATATTCACACATATCTATTTTCTCTTTAAGACTAAATGGATGTTTATTTTTTTCATTTTTATTAGATATTTTCTTTATTTATATTTTAAATGCTATCCCAAAAGTTCCCTATACCCTCCCCCGCCCTGCTCCCCTACACACCCACTCCCACTTCTTGGCCCTGGTGTTCCCCTGTACGGGGACATATAAAGTTTGCAAGACCAAGGGGCCTCTCTTCCCAATGATGGCCAACTAGGCCATCTTCTGCAACATATGCAGCTAGAGAGATGAGCTCTGGGGGTACTAGTTAGTTCATGTTGATGTTCCACCTATAGGATTGCAGGTCCCTTGAGCTCCTTGGGTACTTTCTCTAGCTCCTACATTGGGGGACCTGTGTTCCCTTCTATAGATGACTGAGAGCATCCACTACTGTATTTGCCAGGCACTGGCATAGCCTCACTCTAGATAGCTATATCAGGGTCCATTCAGCAAAATCTTGCTGGCATATGCAATAGTGACAGGGTTTGGTGGCTGATTATGATATGGATTCCCTGGTGATGTAGTCTCTGGAAGGTCCATTCTTTCATCTTAGCTCCAAACTTTGTCTCTGAAACTCCTTCCACAGGTATTTTGTTCCCTATTCTAAGGAGGAATGAATTATCTGCATTTTAGTTTTCCTTCTTGACTTTCTTGTCTTCTGCAAATTCTATCTTGGGTATTCTAAGTTTCTGGGCTAATATCAACTTATCAGTGAGTGCATATCATGTGAGTTCTTTTGTGATTGGGTTGTCTCACTAAGGATGATATCCTCCAGATACATCCATTTGCCCAAGAATTTCATAAATTCATTTTTTAAAAGCAGAATAGTACTCCATTGTGTAAATGTACCACATTTTCTCTATCCATTCCTCTGTTGAGGGACATCTGGGTTCTTTCCAGCTTACGGAACTTTGTCACTGTAGAGGTGGGATTTTTAGGTCTTAAATTCTCAAGCTACACCGAGTATGAAACAAATCCACTCTCCTCCTGGTTGCCTTTGATTCAAGATGTAGAATTCTTAGCTTCTCCAATACCTGGTCTGTCGGCAAGCTGCCATGATTTCTGCCATGATGATAATGGACTAAACCTCTGAAAATATAAGCCATTCCCAATTAAATGTTAACCTTTATAGGAGTAGCCTTGTTTATGGGGTTGTTTCACAGTAATGGAAATCCTAACTAAGACACCCTTCCTTAAGGTCTCATCCTCTCCTCCAAGATCCTCTTTCTGGTTTCATCACACACACACACACACACACACACACACACACACACACACACACACATGCACGCACATGCACACGCACACGCACGCACGCGCACACACACACACACACAAATTTAAGTCTATCTAATTTCATTCAATACTTTCACCCAATATCCCCCAAAATATCATGATATTATGGTTTTATGGCTACATAAAACTCACTTGTGTCTGGGTACCATTTTGTCTTTATTCTTTCATCTACTAATAGGCATCTAGGCTACGTTCATTCCCCTGAAATTGTGAATAGTACATCTATAAACATGGATATGCAGCTCTCTCAGTGGTAATATTTAAAGCCCTATCACATCTATCCTCAGGTATCCTATACTGGGTCACATGATTCTATTTCTTTTAGAATCTTCCATACTAATTTTTCATACTTCGTGTACAAGTTTATATTCATACTAAAAGTAAATAAAGGTCCTCCTTTCTTCACATCTTTATCAGAATTTATTTTCTCATTTTTTAATTTTTTTAAGCTTTTGCACATGTGTATACTATTTATTGAACATATCCCCCACCCCGTTATTCCTGGTTTTAATTGATAATAGCCTTAAAGGTAGTATTTTTAATTAGGCTAAACTTTTCGATGTAAAAGAATTTTCTGGTATTGAGCAACTTCTTATACACTTCTCAAAAGTTTTCCAAAAAAGAAGAAAACAAAATAAACCCCCAAATGTTTCTATTCTCTTCAATAATGAAAACAATCCACATAGCAACAAGGCCAGAGGCTGTTTTGTTCCAACAGTTTCCTTCATTTAAAAATTTCAAACTGGGAAAATAAATGAAAATGTTAGCAAAAAGCACACGCTACACCAGTTAGAAGTTATTCTGGCACTTTTCATCTAGAATATTCTCAGGGCGAGGCTGCTCCCAATGCCCTTGGCCTTCGCCAGATGGAGGAAGCATGGTTTCTGGGTACCAAATAAGTTGGTCAAAAAGGCAGGGATGCCTGTGATTGCATGGAGGAGTCCAGGGCAGTATCTTTCCAGGATCCAGGCCCTGGGTGAGAAAATTGCCTCACTGAAAACAAGAAAGAGTAGGAGATTCTGGGAAAATATTCTCAGTGATCTGAAGGGTAGGAAAATATATTACATAGGAATAAGGAATGATTCTGGGAAAAATATATATATATGGTTTTTCAAGACAAGGTTTCTCTGTATAGCTCTGGCTGTCCTGGAACTCACTTTGTAGACCAGGCTGGCCTCAAACTCAGAAATCTGCCTGCCTCTGTCTCTTGAGTGCTGGGATTCAAGGTGTGTGCCACCATGCCTGGCTGTAATTATATTTCTTAAGATTTCTGAAACTATTAGAGTCTAGTCTTTTTTCCTTAAATATATTCTTAGCATATACATACTTCTTGACTTCTAGACAGTGTTTGTAACTCTCCATGCTTGTGTTGTTTCCGGTGACATGGTCTTCTATGCTGTCCCAAGAGTTGATTCATTCACACAGTGGCATATGAAGGTTTGGGATTTAGAGCTCCATGGCAGGATATTGTCCGCCATTGGCAAAGTCTGCCTTATATCCCTTGTACCACAACACTCAATAAACCATGAATCTCATCTTCATGGTTGGTATGGATGTTTCCTCTCTCTGAAGTCATGTCTCTGTTAATAGATTAAAAAAAAAACAGGAAAAATAAAGATTGAGTTTACATTTTCTTTTTGGCTATTAGACCATTTCTAGTTATGTCTTATATTAAATTGTCATGGATTGGCCATCTTCAACTTTAGTTTTGCTATAAAACTACTGCACTCCGTTCTCCATTAGCATGTCTCTAATTAACCATTATCTGCTAAACCATTTTTAACTCCTGAATTAAGAGTTTATTTTGTTATGATTTAATTAAAATGCTTTTTTATTTTTATATTGTGTGTGAAGTCATGCTGTGACACATGTTTGAAGGTCAAAGGACAGCCTTTGGCAGTTGGTTCTTGTTGTCTACCTTGTTTTGAGGCAGGGTCTCTTGTTTCTATCACTTGCTAGTCCATAAGCCTATCAGAGAATCTCCTGTATCTATCATCCATGTTACTGTAGAAGTGCTGGAATTGGAAATATTTGTCACCACAGCCAGCTTTTGACCTGGTCTCCAGGGATCTGAACTTGAGTGGTGAAGTTTACCCAGCAAGTCTTTTTACCCACTGAGCCATCTCCCCTACTCCTGTTTTGTTTTTATTTTAGTTTAAGTCTGGTTGTCCTTCAGCATCTATGGGGCATCTGTTCTAGGACTCCCTTGATCATAGCAAAGTCCACAGATTCTGAAGGGGCTGCTGTTCACAGTGGAGTCTAAAGTGCTGTGCTGTCGACAGTCCTCTAGTATCCTTTAAATCATCTTCAGCTTACTAAAAATGCCCAATAAAATTCAAATGCTATGTAAATTCTGGTGTTTAGGGAATATGACAATAAACTCAGTATGTGTTCGCTGCAGAGGCAGCTATGCAGGGTCTGACTATACTGCCCAAACTAGACTCCAGGAAAACAGTGCTCATGTAAGTATTAGAGAAACTACGAGGGGAGCTATGAGAGGGAAGGAGGTAGTATGTCTATTTTCTCTACTTGCTGTCAGTTCAAATTGCACTTTTGCAATGCTTTTGATTTTTGTTGCAGAATTTTTTTATCCTGAGTTGATTAAATCCATAGTTGCAGAATTCAAGGATATAAAGGAGATTTTAGAGACTTCCTATGTGCAAGTTGCTAGAATGTCAGGACAGTAAATATTGTGCCCATTTAAGAATCTCTTTACCATGAGCCAAGCTACCTCCAGATATGCATAGATATAATTTCTTGAAAAGATAATTGTGCCACAGATAATTGTGCTTAATATTTGTGGCTAACACAAGAGTTTGGCATTTATGCTCCTGAGTACATGTAGGATTCATTATGAACAGTGTGGTCATATATTGCAAATAAAAATACAGAATATATAATATATTTTATTTCTACATAAATGATTTTAGTATACATAGGAATCATATTTGAGACATTATATATATTACATGGAATAAGTTATCATCCCATGTATTTTTTAAACTATACTTAGAACTGCAATATTTATTATTTATCAGAAATTCATGTTTAGCTAAAGATTCTACATTTTATCAAGCAACCCAAAATTTTAATTAATGTGGAATAGTCTCAACACTGAGATACTTGCCAAAAACTAGACTTTCCTCTTTTCCTCTTTTTAGACTGTGGGGGATTTAGAGGGACATGGCTATGTCTGTGTGTATATCTCTCTCAATCTCTCTTCTTTCTCTCTTTGTCTTTCGGTCTGTCTCTCTCTATCCATCTCTCTCTCTCTCTCTCTCTCTCTCTCTCTCTCTCTCTCTCTCTCTCTCTGTGTGTGTGTGTGTGTATGCACATATGCACATACACTTGTGCACACGCTCATGCATACTCATGTTTGCCTAAGGATACACATGTGGAAGCGAGAGGTTGATGTTTTCCTCAATCATTCATGCACCTTATTATTTGAGGCAGTGTCTCTCACTGAACTAGTAGCTCACTGTCTGGGGGAAATCTGCCTGTCTTTGCCACTAAAGTTGAGGTTGCAGGCACTCACTGTGACTCCCAGTTTTTGTGTGTGTGCTGAGGATCCAAACCTAGGACCTTTTTGAGCAGCAAACATTTTACCTCCCTCCCCTCAGTCCTGCTATCAATCAAACAATTATTTATCCTACTCATCCTATCTTTTGCTTATCTCAAGCAATGCTTGGTTCCACTGGTATTCCCTGAATTATTGTTTTAAAATTAATTAGCTAATTGGAGGAGGGCAACAAGACCTTGCTATGTAGTAGGCCAGGCTGGCCTTGAACTCACAATCATCTGCCAAAGCTGACCTCCCAGTGCTGAGATTATAGGCAAGAGTTATTCTGCCCGGGTCATTGTTTCATTATTGATTAAATCTATATTTTCTATATTGTGATCATATTAACAATAGCCACAAGCAAACTTCCTAATGTTTGACATTTGTTAACTTCTGGAAGTTGCCAGAAAACTGTCAGTGTTACTCTGGTTGTTCTCAACCTCCTCCAAATATTAGCATCACTTTGAATAAATTAAAAAAAAAAAAAACTGTTACCAGGCATAGTAATTCACACCTGTAAATCTAGCATGTTCCATGCTGAGGTAGGAGGATAGTCATGAGACTTAGGCCATTCTGGGCTGACTCTGAAAAACAAACTAAACTAAACTAAACTAAACTAAACTAAACAAACAACAACACCAACAAAAAAAGACAAGTAAAAGTAGATTTGTTTTGCTTTTTAATTCCTGCTGCCCAGGTCAGGGGTGAACATCGTATCCCACTGCATTAGGATCTCTCCGACCAAATCTTAGAGCTCAAGCAGATCAGACATGATTCCATTATAGCAGCTAAAGGGAGAACCCAAGCCAGGATGACAGGCTGGAACTTTGGTTGAGGTGCAGTGAGATGTCATCACTCCCAGGGCTTCAGCTACAGGGCTCTTCCTCTGTGTCCTGCCACAGACATCTGTTACTATCCAGTGTATTAAGAGTGTTTGGATCTAGGTAAAGCTGTAATGGTCATGCACATGTGCTGGCTTCTCAGGTCACACAGAATGCTCCTTCCTCTCTGTTTTGTTCTGCCAGAGAACTGGCCTCCTTGTCAAACAAGTTTGAGGTCATTTATCAGTGCAGGATAAGCTACAGGTTAAAGGTATCTGTGATGAAGTACGGCGGGACCTTATCATCTTCCTGGGACTGTTTCTCAGGTCGGAAAAGAGTTGAAAGATTGATCCCTTGTCATCTGGTGCCACCATGTAACGAAGAGCTATTGTTATTGTTTGGATGCAAAATATCCCCCAAGTTGTACAGATTATAGTGATGAACACTTGGGCCCCAGCTAGTGACACAATTATGGTAGGCTGTGGATCACTGGACACGTAGGACCTAGTTGGAGAGAAAAGGTTGCTCCAGAGTAGAACATCCTTCCTGTCTCACTCTCCCTGCTTTCTGATCTATTAAGATGTGAGCAACTAGCTTCACATCCCTGCTACCACAGCTGAAAACTCTTTTTTCTGCCACACTCTTTCCATGAAGAATGCACCATTGAATTGTGGGTCACAAAACATCTTTCCTCCTCTAAGTTGCTTAATGTCAGGTGTTTGGTTACAACAATGAGCAGTCTAGCTTGGAAGATTTTTAGAGTTAGGGGAATAGTTCCATAGGCTTTCTTCCAGCTGCTACCTCACCCAGTGATCCTGAAGGTACAGGACAACCTCCTTACATTTAAGACTTCATCAGGTACAGAGTGGAAAAGCCTTGCATAATTTTGACTCGGACTCATGAAGTCAAGTGCATAATCACAGTATGTATGACTTCATGTTTTCATGGGGCAGGCTGACTCACACACTTTGCTCTGTTGAATTAGTGGAGTTTTAACCAATGGCTTAGTGAAAAGGAAATAATTCATTTTGCACACAGAACATTACATTTCACATGCTTTCACTCTGCTGTTTACACATTCAAATTCTTCTATAACATTTCCTCCTCTCCCCTTTTTTGCATTTTAATTATTATGGAATCTTCAAGAGAGTTCAGTCATTAAGCAATAATCAGACTCTGATTGCTCAAAACTCTAACAAGTGTTTGCTCTTTAAAAACCCCAGTCTCAGATTATAAATGCTGCAAGTTTCTCAAAGCAAATGGCATATACTTTTCCTCTGTTTTGAGCCATATCTGTAACAATTTCTACCTGCCGTTTTTTTCTTTCTTTTTCTTCCTTTTCTTCTTCCTCCTCCTCTTCTTCTTCTTCTTCTTCTTCTTCTTCTTCTTCTTCTTCTTCTTCTTCTTCTTCTTCTTCTTCTTCTTCTTCTTCTTCTTCTTCTTCTTCTTCTTCTTCCCATTACCATTATTATTATTATTATTATTATTATTATTATTATTATTATTATTATTATTTTAACCTGATGGTTTCAGTTGGCCCTGGGAATACATTTTGTGTCAAGTGCCTCACAGAGAGAAAGAATCAGCCCCTATCTGACCATAAAATAATATTATCTTCCAGCTAACAAAGCAAAGAAAGTCTGTGGGACAAATCATTTTGTAAATAATCTAAAGCTCAGCTGTGTGGTCTCCCACTATTTTTCAGAACATGAGGGGGGAAAAAATCCTTAGATGCTTCTCAGCTTCTCTCTCCAATACAATTTGCCAAGATAAGTGTCATCTGTTTTGAAGTACCAGGATGTTTCTGATGGGTGAAACCAAGAATTCTCCTTGTGGAGTCCTCCATAGTCACTTTGGAAAATGAGGGAAAGCATCCTGAGTTCTATGACCATGAGCCTCATCTGGTCTGGTAGGTGTGATCCTGTACTCACTCTCATATCTACTGATGGGCAGCACTGAGCATGGTCTACCAGTGACACTTCAGAAATGCTTATATGAGTACACACAAATCCATCCATCCAGAGCATCATCTATTTGGAGGTTTTGAGTTAGTATTTATAGTCACTATTTCCTACCAGCTGCCTCCACATTCCCCCAAATGTTGGAACACATCATCCGACTGTCCTAGCTATCTGAGAGCAATCATAATCACAAAACCTTGCTTCCCTTCAGAGAGAGCTTGACAGAACATTTGCCTAAATTTTTTTCTACCCTAATCATAGGCACTAACATATGCATCTGTTTCCCCTTCCCAATAGCCACTCATACTTCCCTGAAGTATATTAATGGCCTCAAATGTCTGAGCTATGATTAGAAACCCTCTGTGTATACTTAGGCCTTGTGTTGAGTCTAGGACTCTACTAGAATTTATTTTTAATCTGTTGATTTATGATCTATTTATAAAATCTCATAATCAGACATTTTTATCTTTCATTGACACCAGGATGAGATTCTTCTAACTCAATACTTATTCCTATACTATTAGATCCCTCTCCTCTCTTCTCCTTTTTCCTCCCCTCCTCTCCCCTCCTCTCCTCTCCCCTCCCCTCCTCTCCTCTCCACTCCTCTCCTCTCCTCTCCTCTCCTCTCCTCTCCTCTCCCATCACTGCATCTTTCTCCCACTTCCCTGTTTCTGCACACAGGTTCTTAGATCATGGGGAATAAATCATCTACAGCTTCAAAGAGAGGTTGATGCTTTCTTATGGCCAATATAAGCACAAGGTACACACATGATACACAGATATATATGCAGGCAAAACATCCCTACATTGAAAAATTAAATAAAATTTAAATTTTAAGAATAATTTTATACATGTACATAATACATTTTTATCATATTCACAACCCTATAATTAGACTTTAATGTTTGGTTTCAGACTAGATGTCATTATTTATTAATATCTTTCTGTCTATTGGGAATAATCATATTAATAAGCCACCTCTTTCGTAGCTGGATCCAGGGAAACATTAGACAATTTCACAAAGATTAAGAGGTACAAGTGGAAGTTTTTGTTATGTGAAAGATTTTTCCTTTGTTACACACATTGTTTGTTGGGTTAATTTGCATTTACAACTTATAGTCCATTTCTATAATAGTTTTATATTTTAAAATAAGCTTTCAATTTAAATATATTTTTATCATATTCTTCACCTTCACTGAGCTCTTCCAGATACTCTCCTTGTCCTTACTCCTCTTACTTCAAATTCTTTCTCAATCAAATAAAAACAACGAAAAAACTCAAACCAATAAAACACCATCTCCAAAGAGAAAAGAAAACAACAACAACAAAAACAACACAAAACTGGAGAAAGCTGATTTCCCCTCTCCTCCTACCTGGTTTAAACGATAGTTCAGTAGTTAAACTTTACACTAATGACTAAGTTTTATTTACTTAATTACTCCATTCACTCATTTTCTAAAATAACAAAATAAAATATAATATGATAAAATAAAAACTATCACATTTAAATTGGACAAAACAAATCAAAATGTAAAGAGCCCAAGAGAAAGTACAGAAATCAGAGATGCACTCATTCACACACTCCAGAATCCCATTTAAAAACCCACTAAGCCTGAAGTCATAATACCTGGACCAGCTTTTTGCAGCCCCTGTATATGTTGCCTCAATCTCTATGGGTTCATATGCATTTTGCTCATGTTGATTTAGATAGCCTCCTTTTCCTGGTGTCCTTCATCCCCTCTGGCACTTACACTATTTCCACTCCCTATACCAAGGGATTCCTTGAGTTCTAGCAGAAGGGCTATGAGAGAAAAAATGTCACTTAGAGATGGATGTTCCAAGATCTCTCACTCTGTTTAATATCTGGCTATAGCTGTCTATATTTGTGCTTGTCTGTTATGAGAGGAGGCTTCTCTGATGATGACTGAAGAAGACACTGATCTATGAGTATAACAGAATATCATTAGGAGTCATTTTCTCACTACAGTTTTTCTTTATTTAGACCAGTGTTATTTGATTTTATGCTAGATTTCCAGGACATCTGATTTCTGGTTCTTGGTCACCCAAGCAGTATCAGGTATTGGTTCCATATTATGGAATGGGTCTTAAATCAAATCAGTTACTGGTTGTTTATTCTTGCAAGCTTTATACACCATTGCTTTGTAGGCAGGACATCATTATAGACAGAGAGGCTGTGGCTGTGGATGACCTGGTGTTTATGTTTGTTTTTGTTTTTTTTTTTGAGAGGGAGAGAGAGAGAGACAGAGATACAGTCAGAGAGACAGAGAAGAATACCTTCTTATAACCAGGACCATGCAATGTATGGATGAAGGCTCTATTTAAGCACCAGCTCAATATCTTTATGTTTAATGAATTATGTAGGTGTATTCTTCAGCATTGTGGCCTTCCTATAAGTTTGTGGAGAACAACTTATAGTTTTGGCAACACCCTGGGTTTCTGCAGGATTTGATTGGAGCTCTCTTTGGACAATAATTCGGCTAGATGTAGTCCAATCCTGGTGCTGAAAACTTCATTTCTCAACAAGAAATGGTCAGTTAGGCCTCTGTGACCTCCATTATTTATATTATCTCTCTCTCTCTCTCTCTCTCTCTCTCTCTCTCTCTCTCTCTCTCTCTCTGTGTGTGTGTGTGTGTGTGTGTGTGTGTGTGTAGGAGGAAGGTTAAGTTGTTGGACTCATTATCTGCAAGCTATTGGATGTTCATATAAATGAATTTCCTACTGTATTAGGTTTCTATATTATCCCTCAAATTCCCTTTAATTTTAGCTGCCTCTAATTCTATTCGCTTCAAGGCCCTCTCCTCTCTGCCTTCCCACTTGATCCTCCAATTCTAGCACTATATCCATATCTGTCCCTTTTATTTCCCTTTCCTAATGAGATCTATATGATAGTATTAATTGCCAACTTTATACAATCTAGAATCCCATGAAAAGAGAGTCTCAATGAGAGATTATTTGGGTCAAGTTGGCCTATGAGAAATGTTTTTATTTATCCTAATTGAGGTAGAAAGCCCTGCTCTAAGTGTGAGCCACACCATTTCATATGCTGGGCCCCGACAGAGCAAGAAAGGAGAGAGCCAACTTGTGGGGCTGTGGGTATAGAGAAAGAGGGGGGAGGGGGAAAGCCTGCCTCAGGCCAGAGTTCCTGTGCTCTGGGCAGGCAGACATGGTAGGACTGCTGGATGCTTTCCACTCGGCCCCAGGTGGGCGTCAGGCTGTGTGAAGCCACTGACCCCACAGGGTCAGGGGTGGACAAGGGGCAGCCCCCAATACCAGGGGCCCTGGGAGAACACTCTTGGCCCTGGAGATACAGGAGAAAGGGCAGAGGGAGAAAGGTTCCCACGCAGAGGAGAGTACTTAGACTAGTCCATGGCTGGAGCACAGAAAGGCCTTCTGACAGGAGATTAGGCACAGCTTGTTAGGGGAAAGCCTATCCCATCTTCTAAGCACAGTGGGCCTTAATGAACAGAGAGAGTCTATGGTTTCAGAGCTTTATTGTAGAAACACAGTGTGGGGAGAGAAAGGTAGAAAGAGAGACTGCCCATGGCCAAGAGGAGAAAAGGGAGAAAGAAAAGAGAGAAGAAAGACCAGAGAGTAAGAAAGCTTAAAGAGAGAGAGGTAAAAGCTTAGAGAGTGAGAGAGAGCAAAATGGAGAAGGTAAGAGGAAGAGTAAGGAAAGGGGTCTTCAACCCTATAGGTGGAAGAATAACATGAACTAACTAGTACCCCCTGAGCTCATGTCTCTAGAGGCATATATAGAAGAAGATGGCCTAGTTGTCCATCATTGGGAAGAGAGGCCCCTTGGTCATACAAACTTTATATGCCCCAGTACAGAGGAAGGCCAGGGCCAATATGTGGGAATGGGTGGGTAGGGGAGCAGGCTGGGGGATGGGGGAGGGTTTAGGGGACTTTTAGGATAACATGTGAAAGTTAAATGAAGAAAATTTCTAATAAAAAACAAAACAAAACAAAAAAGAAATGTTTTAAAGAGAGAGAGAGAGAGAGAGAGAGAGAGAGAGAGAGAGAGAGAGCAAGGAGAGGCCAAGCAGCCCCTCTAGTGGGTTGTGTTATCTTGCTGTTGCTAGATAACTGGGAAGGAGTCTAGCAACATAGTCTACATGAGTAAAAGCCATGCTTCTCCTGTGGGGCCTGTGGGGGTGGTAAATTCAATAGGAACCAGAGGTCCAGGAGACATGAGGGAACACGTTTCATCCCATGTAGGTGGGAATCACCACCACCAGTTTCTAGCAGGGTTCAGACCTCAACTCAATTGGAGACTGGACTGTCTGTGCATAGCCCATTGCCCCATACCAACTGAGCACTGGCAAGCAGGCATGAGTTCATGCTTTCTCTGTGCTTGACTATGCATGTGGCCAGCTGCTTCATGTTACCACCACCTTGACTTCTCGACCATGGTGGACTATCGCCTGAAATTGTGAGCTCTAATAAACCCCATTCTTCCTTCAGTAGTTTTTGTCAGCGTATTTTATTATAGCAACAGAAAGGAAACTAGAACAATATTTTTCATCATTCTCTTGTGAGTGTTCTATGTAGCTTTGTATTCATTTGGTTATGGTGAACCAGTTGCTTCTTTTAAAATTATGTGTTTGTGTGTGTATCAGAGGCCAGCGTTCCAGGAGTTGGCTCTCTCTTTCATCTATACACTCTAGGGATCAAACTCAAATCCTGAGGTATGTCAGCAAACATGTTCACCAGCTGAGTCATCTTGTCAGCCTGACAATGGTTTCTTGACCTGTACAACAAAGCTAAATAGTTGAACCAATTATGGAACAATTTTAACATGAAAGAAAACCACCAAAACAATAGAGTCTTTGCAAGTTGATCTACTACACAGGATGGGAAAATGTAAAACCATATTATATGCCAAAAGAGCTGCTTTTCCTTTCTGTTGCAAATAAGGCATTTTAAATCAATGTCATGTTAGCCATGTGTATCTAGGTGCCCACATGCTATTTTGTGTTATATAAGATCATGTACTTTTAGATAATGAGTTTTATTAAGATTTTACTTAATGTCTTATGTCAAAGAGTGATGAAAGCCAAGGATCCATGTTTGTTCCTAAGGTATCTCAATTTTTTTGCTAATAAAGGAGCAAAACAGAGTTTCTTTTCAACATAAATTTGCCATTTCACAGGGCCTTGGCAGTCATTTTATCTTAGCCTGGAAGTCACTGATGAAAAGCAGGGAGAAAAACCTGGTAGTCAGCTCATTCCAAATAAGGGTTCCCAATCTTTTCCCTGGGAGGAGGTAACAACTTTTTGAAGGCACTTCCATCAATATGTAGCAACCATGGCATTTGAGGGGTGTGTGCGTGTGTGTGTGTGCAGAGACATTGGCTTGAAGTTGCAGTGCTCAAGGAAGTGCAGTGCCATGTAAGCTAGCCCTGTAATAATAGCTCCTGGGAATGCAGAGGATGGCTCGGCATTAGGCATTCTCCTCGTGTTTCACATAAATGCATCCTGTTCTCAGGAGCTGATGAGCAGTGAGCTTGCCCTGGCTCATTCAAATTGAATGTTGGTAAAAGGAGAGTCCTAAGCAAACAGAACACTTTGGCATCATTGAAGGCAGGAGCAAGGTTAAGCTATCGGCCTCATTCTCTGCAAGTTATTGGATGTTTATTTGCTGGCCTTACTGCACTCCTCAGGTATGTTGCTGAGGTTCTGATGGGGCACCCAATGACTGCCAGGTCCAGGTGCCTATACAGTCTAGCTCTAGGGCATTGGGTCAGTAAAGTTCCAGGCTTCGGAGGCTGTCCAAAAATCTGCCTTGGATAATGCTTTGCTGGAAGAAAAAGCTCCTCCATAGAGGCAGTTTGCCTTGTATTTTCCTTTTGTTCTTTTTCAATGCTGCAGCTTTAACTTTGTCAGCGCAAGCAGGAGGAGAGAGAGCTAGCAGAGAGCTTTCGGTGGCCCGCTTTTTCCATTAGTTGAAAGGAGAACAGAGTGGTGGCGGCAGCAGCCAGTGCTCACTGGCTTTCTAGTTCTGTGCTATGAGGAATAAAGACACTGTAGGGCAGTGAACCTGAACTTAGCCCATTCATCCATACTGCATTGAGGGATTGCATGGAGTGGAGTCAAATGCCACTGGGGGGTGAGGAACACGAATCATCTTGCATTCCTGCTGGATATATCAGGAAGGATCCGTAACCGTCTCCAGTGAGTGAAAGGTAAGACATGAATGTATGCTGTCTGTGGGAACGTGCCTACCAAAGGGAGACTGCATAGGGGAGGAGGGAGTTCTTTCTCAACTTACAGAATGATATGTTGCTTAGATTCTCTTAGCCAGTGCATTGGTAAGAGAGAGGAGGAGGTTTTGGTTTGCCTCTCACTTTCAGCATAGTGTCCAAGTTACTTCTCTGTGGGTGATATATTTTCTCAGCTCCAGGTACTCAAAAGTTTTGTGTACTTGTTCCCCCTGAAGTGGGTACACTCTCAGTGGAAGTCAAGGGGAAAACTTTAGATCACATGAATGACTAAATCCACTCATTGTCACTGTGTGTTTTTCAAGGTGAACTCTCACTGTAAGAATTCAATCAGTGGCTTGAAATAGAATTTCTGTTTCTTTGTTTTTTTCCAAAATCTAGTAATAAATTGTTTTCAAGGACACAAGAATATGGGAAATGTTACATTCCTCTTAGATCTTTTCTAAAGACACATACTTACCATGATCCCCTGGGGAACAACCTGGAGGAGAAAGGGAAGTTCTAAGTTAAACCATGGATTCTACATAGTAAAATATAGGACCATCACTTGTAAGTTGTTTTTATAGGGGCTAAGTTTAAATTAATAATCAGAGGTAGGCAGTGTCTTTTTGGTGAAGTGTACTCCATACAAGAAATTGATGGATTTTGTGACTATCAACTTAACTAGTTCCTAGTAAATCTCTTGTCCAGTGCTGTGAGCTCTTTTACAAGCTGCATTAAAAACAGAAGGATATGTTTTTAATTAAACCAGATATTGGATTTGCCCTCAGGGAGCTGAAATGCAGTGGACAATACGAGTCTGTTATTTCTAATAAAACATTCATATAAGCTGTGGTGTAAAAGGTAGTCTGCTGTGTTTTCAGGATATTTCATTTTATCTCCTTATACCACTGAATTTTCTAAATATCTGCTTCAATTAACAGTCACATTTAGTATACCTATGTGTGCATGTGTATCTTTCAGAAATTTTTGTTTAAAAGATTAGACTGGTACCTGGGTAATTTATCAAGAACAGAGATCACAAGATGTGTAATAGTACAGAGCATTCTGGCCATAGAAATATTTTTTGTCAAAGAGAAGAGGAATGCCCCAGTGTGTTTCATTCAACAGTGTTTCACTTTGGAAACAATGCTGGTGATTATGTGGGCATTCATAATGTCATGACATATAGATACTTGTTTCTGCACCAGAAACTGTGTACCTGATCTGAGGATGTGAAGACAAGGGACAGGACAAAAATTTTAGAAGAGAGAATGCAAACTGCCCCAAGAATGTTGATATTGGAAGTGACAGTTACTAATCAATTCCATGTTGTCACCAGGGACCAACTGGATGATGACTGGATAAGAAATATTATTAGGGACTTATGACAACACTTATGACAACTTATTTGCTTTGGACCTAGAGTTTTAAAAAGTAGACTTGTGTGTGTGCCTGTGTGTGTGCGTGCATGTGTGTATTCCTTTTCATTTCTTGTTTAGGACATGTTACATTTACTTTTTTGTGTGAACTTTTAAAGGTATAACCATCCCGTTCTATTGCATTTTAATAGCAGAATGTCGATGTACATAGCAAATACTTAAAATGTGTATTTTCAAGAACATGGCCTTGTCTTGTACATATTGAGTCATACTCTGAAGTTAAAAAGGGCTTACAGCTGTAAGGACCTAGCGTCAGAGGATGCAATGTAGTTCTAAGTCTGGCTATCTTCTGACTTTTCATCAGAGGATATCTACCTTTGTAACAGTAGAAAGGAGAGAAAAGTAGTGATTTTGGTTTTGTTCTGTGAACAATTTAGCTTATGTTAAAACAAGTGTCTGGTTCATTCAAGACAGTTTCCCAGAGTCTTAGTGGAAGCATGAGTTATAGTACTAATTTCCTTGAGGATTGGCCCAGCTTGTTCCAGCAGCTAAGAAGTCTACCACAAAGCAAGGCAGACACATGGGCCTGACTTTGTTCTTAACTTAATTTATTAAGCAATTGTGATAGCCCACAGACACAAAGTGCCCGTTATGAGAAGCCCATAGTGTTTCTTGGACATTTTCTAATTATCAGTACACCAGAAGGAAAGTACGTGCACTATCTCCAATGAGCAGTAGAGATGATGGGGAGACATGAAGTAAATCAATGTCTTTAACACGACTCAGAAACATATTGGTATGAGGCTGGCATGTGATCATGGATGAGTCTGGGCTTTTGTCCCTTAGACCACCTTATCTCAACTTACTAGTGGGCTCTCACAGTATTTTTTAATTTTATTTTATTTGTAATTCATTTTTTTACATTCCATATTTTATTCCCCACCCCTCCCATCCACCCTTCAACTGCTTCACATCCCACACCTCCTCCCCACCCTATCCTGTCTCCTCCACATGGTTATCCCCACCCTACCCACCTGACCTCTAAACTCCTTGGGGCCTCCAGTCTCTTGATGGTTAGGTGCATCATCTCTGAATGAACACAGACCAGGAAGTCCTCTACTGTATATGTGTCGGGGGCCTCATATCAGCTGGTGTATGCTGTCCGTTTGGTGGTTCAGTGTCTGAGAGATCTTGGGGGTCCAGGTTAATTGAAACGGCTGGTCCTCCTACAGGATCGTCATTCTCCTCAGTTTCTTTCAGCCTTCCCTAATTCAACAACAGGGGTCAGCTGCTTCTGTCCATTGGTTAGGTGCAACTATCTGCATCTGACTCTTTCAGCTGCTTCTTGGGTCTTTCAGAGTGTGATCATGCTAGGTCCTTTTTTGTGAGCACTCCATAGACTCAGTCATAGTGCCAGGCCTCAGGACCTCCCCTTGAGCTGGATCCCACTTTGGGCCTGTCGCTGAACCGTCTTTTCCTCAGGCTCCTCTCCATTTCCATCCCTGTAATTCTTTCAGTCAGAAACAATTATGGGTCAGAGATGTGACTGTGGGATGTCAACCCCATCCCTCAGTTGATGTCCTGTCTTCCTGCTGAAGATGGGCTCTCTAAGTTCCCTCTCCCTAGTGTCGGGCAGTATTGGGGTTTCTCAACCATATTTTCTCCTAGCTTCAAGGACCTTATCCCAACATTTGTGGTTACCAGATTCTATGACCTGACATCACCAATAATCTTTTGCAGTAAAAGTAACTTCATGGAATTCATTAGTCAATATCACTCAACATTGTTACAATCAATACAGAAACAATGAGAAATCAGTGTCTCCCAAGTTTCTGCTTTGAACCTTCTCCATTGGAAAGTCTGTCATATATAAAAGAGGGTATCAGAAGTTGTTTTTAACTTTTGACATTGAAAATATATCAGAACACACCTTCATTAGCCCATCAACACTTAGGCATTGAGGCAGGACAAGCTTTTATTTTATTTTTTTTATCAATTAGTTTTTATTAGATATTTTCTTAATTCACATTTCAAATGTCATCCCAAAAGTTCCCGCCCTCTCCCCGCCCTGTTCCCCTGCCCACCCACTCTCACTTCCTGGCCCTGGCATTCCCCTGCACTGGGGCACATAAAGATTACAACACCAAGGGGCCTCTCCACTCAACGATGGCCTATCAGGCCATCCTCTGCCACATGTATAGCCAGAGACACATGTTCTGGGGGTTCTGGTTAGTTCATATTGTTGTTCCTCTTCTAGGGTTGCAGACCCCTTCAGCTCCTAGGGTTCTATCTCTAGCTTCTCCATTGTGGGCCCTGTGTTCCATCATATAGATGATTATGAGCTGTACGAGACAGCTATATCAGGTTCCCTTAAGTAGGCACTAGCTGTCCTATGCAATAGTGTCTGAGTTTACTGACTGCTTATGGGATGGATCCACCCTGGTGGGGTAGTCTCTGTATGGTCCATCCTTTCTTCTTAGCTCTAAACTTTGTCTCTGTAACTCCTTTCATGGGTATTTTGTTTCCTATTCAAAGGAGGAATGAAGTATCCATGCGCTGGTCTTCCTTCTTGATTTTCTTGTGTTTTGCAAATTGTATATTGGGTATTCTAAGTTTCTGGGCTAATATCCATTTATCAGTGAGCGCATATCCAATGACTTCTTTTGTGATTGGGTTACCTCACTAAGGAGGCAGGACAAGCTTGAACAAAGTTAAATTAAATTTGTTAAGAAATAGAGATCAGAGATTCCACACACTCACAGAGACTGGATCATTTTCTTTCTCTCTCTCTCTCTCTCTCTCTCAGCATTCTCTAGATATGTGCTTATTTTAAATTTCACTTTGTCTCACTCTCAAAAAGACAAGGATTTCACATACATGGAAGTTACCTAACAGTCATGAAAACAATTACAATATAGGTTCTTATTTTTTCTTTTCTTTTTCTTTTCTTTCATATATGATGTAATTTGTATTATGAAGAGGTAACTAAGTCCATTTAATCCAAAGATATAATGTATTCTATGTTTCCCTATACCGCATTTCCATCTCCCTTTCTTTACCTCCTAGTAAACTCTTTTATTACACAGTATCCCTTCTGCATTCGTGGAAGCAGAAGCATGTTATTTGTTTTTCTGTGCTAGACGTAATTTACAGGATACAATTATTTGCAGCTTCATCTATTTTCCTACAAATGGTATGATTTCAGTCTGTTCATAGAGACCTAGGTTAATTCTACTGCTTAGTGTTGTGACTAGTGCTACAATAAGCACTGATGTATAAGGATATCTGTGATATGTTGAGCTAGAGGTATCTAATGCAGTGGTCCATAGGGAAAATCTGAACAGAACTATCCTATAAATAAACTCATCCATTAGAAGATCTAAGCCTATCACACTGATGAGGAAATTTTCTATGTGGTTAGTGTTATTTAAACTCTTTTCTATACCTCTTCTTCAATGAAGATTACAAATTTGAGGGCCACAAATGGTTTTATATTATTAAAAAAGACACTTTCATTGAATATGATACTACAATAAACTTGTAGAAATGCTCACTTGATGTAGACACAAAGAGTATTATTCCCAAAGACATACACCATGATGGTAAAGCTTACAAATTTATACTGAGATTAACCTAGGTAGGATATTCCTCACAAATAAAAGAATATATTAAAACTAGTGGCTTTCAATCAAAGGTCATTTTGTCATTATGTCTGGTGGAGATGCTACTGGCATCTAGTGGTTAAAAGCTGGGGATAACACTAAATGCCTAACTGTACAGGATGGCCCCACCATAGCTGATCCCAGAGCTTCAGAGCGCTGAGATGGAAAATTTAATTTCAAATAAAACCAATAACTTGGTATTTTACGATGATTTTTTTTTAATTTGTTGCTACTGAACTATGTGTTCTTGGTAGCAGTAGCTAATCTTGCTCATATTTGTGTAGCTTGAGTTCAGCAGCACACTTGACATATATTAGGTGAGTGGTTCTCAGCCTATGGAGCATGACCCTATTTGGGGGTCCAATGACCTTTTTGTAGGAGATGTCTAGGACAACTCACAGAAACACATATAGTTACATTACAATTCATTGCAATGGCAAAATTAAAGTTATGTGGTCGCAATAGAACTACTTTTATGTTTGGGGGTCAACACAACCTGAGGAAATGTACTAAGGGGTCATGGTATTCGGAATGTTGAGAACCACTGTGCTAGGCTTTCAATAAATGATGGGCGAATTGGTGAATGAATAAAGTTTAATGATGCCAGGTAAGGTGTTCCAGTATCCTCTTTGGAACAACATTATAATTAGAAATTGCATTTCTAATCAAGGTCTTGACATTAAATAATCAATAAGGTCAATGACAAGTTGCAGAAGCAGAGGCACAGCAGCAGTGCCTTTATTTAAGTAGTCTTCTGGGCCCTGTGTAATAGGATGTTAGCAAAGTAGGGGACATGAAAGGTCATTCAGCTCAACCTCAGAAATATTTGAAGTGAAACTATGGAAATCCAGGGAGGTATGAACATTCTCTTAGTTCAGTTACAAAGTGTGAGAGTAGAATTATTTTAACTCAGAGTCTTGACATGTCATATGGAGATGCTAAGCTGTGTACATGTCAGTCCTGAAGATATACAGAGGGGATTGCCATCTTATAAGGAGTCACCCCCAATGTAAAATTGAACACATAAAAATCATGTTTATGCTGTCATACATTTTGACTGTAAATTGAGGCTGGGAAGAAAATTTGTATTTGATAAATCTGTGCATTCTCTAAAACAGAGGAGTAATGACACCTGAAATTTAGAGCATGTTAATAGTCATAAAACTCTGGGGGTTGCTTTAGTCACCTTTCTCATTGATGTAACCAAATACCTGAAAAGATGAAAATTTAGAGAAGGGGGTCTTTCTGGCTCATTGTTTCAGGGTATACTAAAGCTTTTTGTGGCAGGGGAGACAAGGTGGCAGGAGGGTGAGGTAGCATTAAAAGTTGGAATGAACAGGAAGTATGTCTGTGCTATGAAACCTCACAGCCTTCCCCCAGTGGCCCACTTTCTCTAACAGAGCTCATATGCCTACAGTTCCACAGCCTCACAAACACCATCATCACCTGGGGACCAAGTCTTTAACCACATGAGCATATGGAGAACATTTCACTTTTCAAGCACAAGATTGTTTCCTAAAAGGAGTACTAGTTACAAAGATATATTGGAAAGTGCTTTAACACAGTAAGAGCTGCAGCAACACAGAGTTACAAGACTAAGCCAAGATAAGCAGGCCTGTTTGCTGAAGGACATATCTGGGTTTTCCATACATGAGATGCTGTGCCACACCCTGCCTCTCTCCCACACAAAGGAAAATTGTTCAGCTCTTGTAAAACTTAGAAATTGAGAGCTCATTTATGTTATGCAACACTTTCCCTCAGAATGTACTTAAAAAGCTGTTAGACCAGTGTTTCCTGTCTTGTAAGTCACAGAAAAGCTATATCACTCTATAAGTTTTAGAGGGACCTTTAGGAGGACTGTTGTATTCCCTGTCCCTACCCCCTGTAAGTCTCTTTGAAAAAGCTTTCATAAGTAATTCTTGTGTTCTATTATACATGCTGTCTCCCCTTTGTAAATCACAGCTTTGATATATTTGGGGTTTTGTTTGTTTGGACCTTTTATATTAGTTTGCTTTGTTTTGTGCTATGACTACTGTTGTAGAAATTGTCACAAAAGCATTATTGAGCCTAAAAAATGAATTCAAAGTTAGCCAACACCTTTGTTATATATATAAAAAAACCAACATTTTAAATAAATAAAACATTTAACATCTTAAGTACATTTCAACAGAATCTAGATACTTTAAAAAAATATCCCAACCCACATAAGGAAAGCCTACATAGAAACCAAATTCCTTTCAGATTTTGCAGCCTGGTAATTCTGAGCAGAGAAAAATTCAGACTGTACTCTATCACACCAAGGATCTCTACCAATTAGCCTTTCAATTGTTATGGAAAATTGTTGCAAGGCCAATGTTTTAATTGACTTGAATTTACAATGAAAGTATTCTGTAATTAGGAAACTAATAAAACATTATCCTTGACATAAAAAGTCTTCACATACAGAAATGTGTACATTTTCCAAATATTTGTATAGAAAAACTTAGGTGATATTTTTAAAAGAATATTTAATTAATAGCAATGGAAAAGAAGCTAAACTAAGAAAGATTGTAGCAGAGTCATAAGAACACATAAATATCTTCACTATAACCTGAGAAAAGACAAGAACAGGCTTGGGTGAGGTGAGTTAGTACTTTAGTCTTAATGTAAAAGATGAATTAAGAATTCATTTTTGTCCTATCTGCATCCTTAACATAACTATAAAGTAAACTAACCTTTATCATAACTTGGGGTACAGTCTTTTTCATAAATTTGGAATATGCACAAATAATAAGTCTCTGCTTTAAGGTGAAATCAAACATGATCGTCCTCTTCCAGTTGCTTTTTAGGAGGGTGGAATTGATGATTTTCAAGTTTGCTGGAGTCAAATGCTCACTTAGAAATCAGATGAAGAAAACTGGTTTTTGCTTCATAGTTGGAAACATATCCCAATGCTAAAGACCATCTCGATGGGACATGAGTGCAGCTCAAATTGCCAGTAAATAAAATGACTTTTCTAAGTAATTAGAGAAAATTATGTAAGATGGGGAGCTTGGGAGAGTTGGCACCAACTATTCATGTCACAGTTAATGGACTAGGTGCTTGGAAGCACACTGATGAACCACCAAGATGAAAGTACGCGGATAGAAGATGTAGAAGGGCCGTATGTTAATTCTTCTGGTTGAGTCATATGTCTGATACATAGGCTTTTCCCAGCATTCTGGAGTCTATGGATCCTCTTAAGAATTGATGCATCAAGGACAACTACTTGTTCATTTGGTGCATTCTTTACATATTCCATTTGATTTCGGGAACTAGAAAAGGGACCAAGTGAGTTATTACTTCATGGTAGCCAAAACACTATCATTTTCACTTAAAAGAAAACACTGATAGTCATTGTGTACTATAGAATATAAAGGAGTTGCATGGCATAGAAGAATAGAAGGGCAAAAAGCCTTTCATTAAGTGTATTAGTAGAGATAGAAATAAGGAAATTGAAAGACAAGAAATATGTCATTGAGGAAGGATGTTGCATGAAAGTGCTTAAGCTATTATAGGTTGGAAATGGGTGAAGCAAGGTAATCATAAAGAATTATACTTTGTGCTTTTTCTAATTATCTAGGGTAGCAGAAAAACGTTGCATTCAGCATTTATACTAGACAAATAAAAAGTCTTATAATTATTGACAAAACATAAAGGAAAGCTTAAAAATTGTTGAAGGCTGTGTTTTCTTCTTTTTCTTTTCGTTTTTTTCCTTTGCATTCTTGTTTGTTTGTTTGTTTGTTTGTTTGTTTGTTTGTTTAAAAGACAGGGTTTCTCTGTGTATCCCTGGCTGTCTTGGAACTCACTCTATAAACCAGGTTGGCCTCAAACATAGAGCTCTGCCTGCCTCTGCCTTCTTAGTGCTGAGATTAAAGTTGTATACTACCACCACCTGGCTGAAGGCTATTTTTCTTTACTGCATTTAACATCAATTATTTGTTCATGATATTGTTCTATGCCTGTAACTAAGAGGTTTGGAAGATCATAAAATAATGGGGAAGCCATCTTTCCTTTGTTTCTGTGAGACGTAAATATCTTATGATGTCAGCAAGTGTCTTAGTAATAAAATTTGCAAATGAAACCTTGATAAATATTTCTGCTTTTTTGTTTTTGTAATCTTTTTAATCACACAAATATCTCTAGGGACTTGGGTACATTAAACTTGAGTTAACATCATTTCAGGCAGACTTAATAATTAACGGCTGTTCATTTCTATTTTACCACATTAAGTCTAGGCCTCTAGAAAATTCTGAGACAGATTAAATAATGCTTGAAAGATTCACAATGGAACATGAGGCTTATTGATTATAAATTGAAATGAACCTCACTTTGAGGCAGGAAGGAAAGTTATGTCTATGAAGAAAGCTTTTTAATAAGGTCTAATGATTTAAGAGAGAGTTTAAATCAGGTAAATAAGAAAAAACATAATTAAAATGAATTTATCACAGAAAACATCATGCTCGAAGTCCTGTTTATTTATGAGAGTTAATGCAAATTCTATTAATGAAGTTACGATTCCTCATTTGGTGTACTTGCATATGTTTCAGAAACTTCCATCTGCTTTTTGTTCAAAGTTACTGAGGACTTGATATGTAAAATAGCATAACAAAATAAATTTTGGAAATTGGGTAGATCGCTTGCCTTACATGTATAAGACCCAGAGTTCCAGCAATAAAACAACATTAGAAAAACAAACAAAGTTTGAGACCATAAATTATTTCCCACCCTATTCTCTTCCTCTACTCTTCTGCATGGACACAATCATTTTGTCGTGGTTGTGGCTTTAGTACATATGATAACCAGTGTGTGTTTTTGTCACATGTGCCAGTTTGCATTGCCCTTCCAGGTTGCCATTATGATGCTGACTATTGCTAGCATTATGTTATCTCTGTATTATAGAAGTCTTGGGGGGAGAAAAACAGAGTATGTAATTCACTGAAATAATACAAGCCTGGCAGTGGTGCCACATGCCTTTAATCTCAACACTTGGGAAGCAGAGGCAGGCAGATTTCTGAGTTTGAGGCCAGCCTGGGCTACAAAGTGAGTTCCAGGACAGCCAAGACTATACAGAGAAACCCTAGTTCCAAAAAACCAATCAAACAAACAAACAAACAAACAAACAAACAAAAATCAGAAGTACAAAGAATGAGCTATTGCTTTTGCTGTGAAGACATAGTGCTTGGGTGGTAATAATGTATACACCTTATAATTACAACTTTCAGGAGATTAAGAACAGGTGCTATTAATCCAGCCTGGTGTTAAAGTTGGAAGAAGGGTTACTTCTGAGAGCCAACTTGAAAAGCATATGAGAGGAACTTCTAAAGGCCGCATGTGTTCAATATAATGCCATGCTTATTTGTCATATGGCCATACAAATATTTACACACATAAATAATTTTATTATATTTGTTACACTCCGATCACATAAATAAATACAAACCAATAAGTGCCATATAAGCAACATGTATGCAGTCACATTCTCATAATCCCCACATTCAGGTGGGGGAGACAGGAGGATTGCCACAAGTTTGGGGGCAATATGGTCTGCTTAGTAAATGTCAGACCAGAAAAATACAAAAGCCCAGACCTTTACCATACCCTTTATGATAAAAACTGCAAAAGAAACACAGCCTGTTCCTATATGACCCAGCAATCACATCTCTGAACATTTATCCAAAAGAGTAGAAAGCAGCCTATTAAAGAGACACCTTTATTCTCCTGTTCATTATAGGTTGAATAAATGTAGCTAAGTTATAGAATTAACTGAGTGATCACCAACAGATGAATAAATGAATAAAGAAAGTGTGGTTTTTATTCACAATGGAATTCTATCTAGCTTTCTAAAAGAAAAACATCCTGTCATCGTTTGTTAACAGCTCCACTGGAGGTGATAGCCACATTAGTTTGATGTAATTATACTATATTACATTAAAAATCACAATGCCACGATATACTATATAAATATACATAATTGTCAACTTATAATAATGTAAAAATAAAGATATTCTCTACTAAATGAATATAAATGTTGGCTATTTGAGAAAAATTATCTCTGATGCATGAACACATTATTATATCTAATTAGTAGGAGCAGAGATACAAACATTTAACATACTGGACCTTGTAATATATCTTTCCTAAGTTATTCATTGAAGATTAATAGAATATGCAGTCTTGTTCCTATTTCCTAGATGTGCATTGAGAATAAGTTCCCCTTTGAAACTACACTGTGTACACATGTGCTGAGACAAAGAATCATGACTTGATTCCATAAGAGTCAAGGGAACAGTGGTTGGGGAAGAAGTCAAATTAAAAATGGACTTTGAGCTGGGTGAAGTGGCACACACCTTTAATCCCAACACTTGGGAGGCAGAGGCAGGCAGATTTCTGAGTTCGAGGCCAGCCTGGTCTACAGAGTGCGTTCCAGGACAGCCAGGGATACACAGAGAAACCCTGTATTGAAAAATAAAACAAACAAACAAACAAACAAACAAACAAACAAAAAATAATTGGACTTTGATAAATGACTAGGTTGGTATCCATCAAGGACCTAGTTCTTTGTTCATGGCCACACTGATGAAAAGTGAAGAAGCAAGATCTGACAAAGCCACTTTTATCACTTGATTCTGTATTTAAGGAGCTTCACTCTAATGGCATGATGAACTTTTAGGGGCCAATAACTATATTTTGCATATATTCAAAAATTCTCCCTATTCTCTTTCTGCTTGCACTTTTTCAGTTGCAATATTTTGGCTCAAGAGATATTTTGTCCATGTAGCTATGTATTTTTAATTAAGTAATCACATTGATTGTATGAAATGTTAGGTTTTATTTTGGTATAAGTATGTTTGTTTTTGTTTTTGTTTTTTGTTTTAATTTTCTATTTAAAGTAAATGCTAGAAATCTAGTGCCAAGTAGAGTCAGGTCTTTGGGAGATCAAGGCCTCCAACTTAATCTATACTTGGCATCATAGTCTCTTGTGAACTTCGAAGAGTGACTTCTCACTGACATTTAGAAGAGCTTTGAAATCTTATAATAAGGAAGATACCGAAGAAAATATTAGCTTTACTAAGAATCAGTGCTCCTCTGCCCTCATCTTATTCAGGCAGTTGAACCTGGAGTCGTGGAAGAGAATCATAAAAACAAAAATACCCCACTCCTTGATGAGGGAAGAAACCTACACTTACCTGTGAATATAAGGAAGGATACGTATTTAGAATGCAGTAAGAAATTAGAGTAGGTTATGAAAGATGCAGAAGCGTGTTTGCTTCTTGGTTCCAGGACTTCAGCAATCATGGGTAGTTGGCTAGGCTTACAGTACTTGGTATGGATTCCCTCCTATTGAGTGACCTTATACCCAGTTAGATAGCTGTTGGTTACCCTCAAGAAATAAGTATCACTATTGTACCTTTTGGGATATTTTGGTGTACTGGATATTGTTGTGTTTTGTAGGCATCACAGCTTGGTAGGGTTATAGCCTTCTTTTCTTTCTTGGAATTTTGCCATTATGGCAACCCTCAAGTGGTGAAAATGCACAGATCAACTGATCATGGAAATGTCTAGTCCCATATGATATAACCCTTGCACAAAAGACTTGGGAAACACTGAAGAAGATCAGATGGAAAGCTTTAAAGTGCCAGAGTACCCGACATCTACTATAAAATTGTATCTTCTACGCAGAACATGGAAGCTGCACCCTTCCAACCTCAGCAATATTGTTCTCTAAATAAGACCTGAACAATAACAGCACTGTTTGACTTGCCAGTGAGAACTGGGGGAAATCTCACAAGCTCCAACCCCGAGATAAAGAGCTGCAGGCAATTAATGACTGCCAAAGGAAGAGAATCACTTTTCCCCAAGGAGGAGCTCCTAAGTGACTATCTAATACAAAGGATCCATCCCCCAAAACATGTACATATGAGCAACACTAAACAGACTTGGCAGGTTTCCTATCTCTCTATCCATATCTATATCTGTAACTATAGCCATATCTATCTATCTATCTATCTATCTATCTATCTATCTATCTATCATCTATCTATCTATCTATCTATCTATCTATCTATCTATCTATCTATCTATCTATCATATATGTAACAGTGATAATTAAAAAAATTAAAAACATAAATAATATAAATCATATTCCTGGCATTGAAATCCCTGCTTATCAAGACAAAGGGTATTGTTTCCCCAGGGCAACTTCCTAAACAGGCCTTGTTTCTACCTCCAATGTGTGTGAGAAATGATTCACAGAATACCACAGGCACCTTCAGAACTCCTCGGGAGTTGATGGTTCAGTATGGCTACAAGAAAATATGGAAGGAGGCTTGTCAGTCAGATCTCAGTGTACTCAAATTATTTTCTTTTGTTTCTCCTTGCTACTCACTCAAAGAATGGCAGCATTTGGGAGAGAGAAGAACCTTTCAACATTGTTTGGTATCTGATCTTTGTTTTAGAAAGGAGGAAACTGCAGTATGTGTAGAAGTGATTGTCTAAGAATCTAGCAGATAGCTGTGAAGCCAACTTCTTTGACTTGGGACTGAAGTCTATCCTTCCTGATGTCTGTCATTGTGCTTGCTCTATGTTAGAGAAGGGTCCCAGTGACCTCATTGCCTGTAGTTCTTCTCAAACACAATTCTGGCTCAATGAAGTAGAAATATGGAAAAGTAATTAAAACTATTAATTCATTAGTCCATCTCACTTTACTTCTATGTTTTATGTTTTTAGTTTGTTTCTGGATATTTTCATGATTTGTTTTTTATTTAAGAGGGGTAAGTAGGGTCTCATGCTGTGTGGACTAGCCTGAAACTTACAGTGTAGCCAAGAATGACATTGATCTTCTGATCTTCCTGCTTCTACTACCTGAGTACTATGACTACAGGCATATACCATCATTCCAGTTTGTGCAGCACTGAGGACCAAGCACTGGGCTTTGGACATGGCAGGCAAACATCATATCAATTGAGCGATATCCCAGGCCATGTTGCTTTTCATTCTTGTTATTGTTTGTTTGTTTTCTATATAGTTTCTTACTTGAACTTGTGACAGAGCATTTTATAGCTTCAGTGTCACAAATTCTGAGGTTACACACATAAGCCCAAATGGCCAGTTTAGGAAGGAACAAACATAACCCTTTGTGACTAAGATGTGCTCGAGTTGTATCTGCCATCTGCAGAGCATGCACTGCAAAGCCTATTCAAAATGTTTGCTGTTAACTTCAGTAGCCTACTAACTTATGGGTACGTTAATCTCTCCAGTTCTGAAAGAGAAAGTATGAGTAATAGCATTGGCAGATTGAAGAAAAATCAGAAGTGCAGGATGACTTGGTGTTTATCTGGAATTCAAATATTACTGGGTGTTTTGTGGTTTACCTCACAGCCTCATCCATGTGTTGAAAACAGCCATTCTGTTTGCTTTTCTGTTGATTGAACATGAAAGTGAGAAAAATAAGAAAATCTTAGAAGTAGTCCTTTTCATTTCTACTGTCTTAACAAGATTTTCTTTATCCCCAGTGGTAATGTCTTAAGATACATTAATAGCCCAAATTTATCTAAATTAAGATATATTCAGCCTGTCTTTTCCTATGGACCAGAAAAAGGCTTAAGGAGCAATTGAAGCGAAATTCAAAGAACAGGGGATTTTGGAAGTCCATGTGCACCTCTGATATCTGGTCAGAGTGGGGTATGTGTGTGCTGAATGCACAGGGCATCTATTTGGCCTGCTTTCCTTTTGAGTGCAAACCACACCTTGCCTTTAAGGAAAATTACAGAGGACATTCCTTTTTGACTAACATCTGTCTACAGAAAGATTGGTAATCTGCACATATTTTTTTTTTTTTCTTCAGGTAGTCCATTTGTCAAGACAGTATTTTCACCCCTCAGGGAATGCAAGGTAATAAAATATTCCCTGACAGGTCTAATGGATACACACACACACACACAAAAGAAAAAAAAAAGTCAGTGCATTTTCCATGGAAATAATAGATATTCGACCACTTATGAAAGCAGCAGCTTGGATCCATTCTGTAAAACTTGAGATCAAATCACCATGTATGTGTTATAATAGGGATAGACAGTTGTATTGGGAATCAATATGGAAATGTCATGACCTATTCATTTTGGGACCATTGAGTGATAGCTGTCAGAAATCAATGTATCAACCTTTGAAGTAGGAAGACTCAAAGTGGAGGCATGGACTATCAGGGTATAAAGGTTCCCTGCATCTCTGTGTTGAGTCTAAGAGCTGGCAGAAGGAGAAATTTTATGTATGTAGAGAAATGAAACTAAATGGTGTCTCTTCTATAAGAAATTGTTCTCGTCCTTCCACATCTAAACTGTATATCACCTGGGAATGTCTTCCTTCTTGTTTACATATTCATTCACGGCATTTCAAACACATAATTCCTCTTGGGTTGAGGATGTAGCTCAGTAGTAGAGTGTTTGCATAGTAGCCTTAAAGTTATGGGTTCCATCTCCAGTGTAATGATATGGGAAAGAGGAAAGAGAAGAAGGGGAGGAAAGTAAAGTGAAAAGAAAAGAGTTAGTTCCTTGCAAGTTTTAGTTTTGAACAGGAGCCATTGATATCTGTCTCAGCCATCTCTGCAGCCCTTTAAACTAAAACTTGTATATTCAAAGTTTTCATTTTTGCAAATTTCTTTTTTTATGTTTCCTTCATTCTTTTTTTAATTAGATTTTTTTATTTACATTTCAAATGCTATCCCGAAAGTTTCCTATACTCTCCCCCTGTCCTGATCCCCCACCCTCCCACTCCCACTTCCTGGCCCTGGCATTCCCCTGTATTGGGGCATATAAAGTTTGTAAGACCAAGGGGACTCTCTTCCCAGTGATGGCCGAATAGGCCATATTCTGCTACATATGAATCTAGAGACACGAGCTCTGGGAGTTTTGGTTAGTTCATATTGTTGTTCCACCTAAAGGGTTGTAGACCCCTTCAACTCCTTGGGAATTTCTACACTTCTCTCATTCTTCTTTCAATTCGTCCCTTTTCCAAATGTTTAATAATTGCTGCAATTATAATTCTTCCACGTGTATGCTTGTGTGTGCATGTTTCCAAGGCTGACTACTTGGGATCAGACAACCAATGTAGAAGTTTATCCCTGAAGACAACTAATTAGAGACGCTCTCAGAAGAATTTCTACTCTGCATGGGAAAACAAACTGCTACTGTCTTGTGATGGTTTTGTTCAGACAACTAGATTTGTGAAAGTTCATGCAAGAAGTTTTCCCATTGGTCTAGAAGACACAATCTATCAACAGGTTCTGGGTCCTTGGCTCTACATTCTTTCATTGAATGGCTTCATCCATCATTTTCCAGGAACCTTATGTTTAAGGCTTGCAGTGGTAGCAACTGAGTTTGGACTTTCCAGAGTTATTTATTATCTGTCTTTTGACAAGATTAAGGTCATGGACTGCAAAGAATAACCTAGTACTGCCAGTTTCCTAGAGCATAACTTGTGTTCTAAATACCTAGCCATTTATCCACAGATAAGTGTAGCTTTTACCACAATAATATATATTACATATCTATCTATCTATCTATCTATCTATCTATCTATCTATCTATCTATCTATATAATTTCCATATTGATTCCATATATATATATATATATATATATATATATATATATATATATATATATATATAATACTCTTTTGTAATGTGTTTAACAACAGTAAATTTTACTGAGGACAATGCCTGGTACAGTGAATTCTTCTTCTCTGTTGCTCATTATTTCATCCCTTCATCTCTCCTTTCTTCTCCGCCTTCTCTGACTATGCTCCCCAATCCTGTAGCAAAAGTTATTTTGTTTTGATACACTCATGATTCTAGCCCCCTGTTTGTATTCATTTGTGTTCTAAAAGTACTACTCCGTGGTCAAATACACACTCTAGGGCTCCACATTTCAAAGACCAAGGCAGGAAGAGTAATGTCCCACACATCTAGGAACATTTGTTTGGGACACAAGTTGAGTAATTTTCAAGCAATCCTTAGTGCTTGCAGAGCATTGTTGTTTAATGCTTCTAGGAGTCGAGGCAATGTGAATCCAGCCTGCCATATCCAAAGCATGAAATCCGCTCTTATCTGGTGGTGTTGACAAATTTAACTAACAGACATCTGTTGTCGTAGGTGTTGGGCACTGACCAATAACAATTATAGCTTCCAACTGCTTGTGTGACGCATAATGTAGAATTAGTTAAGCTTTATTGACAAGCATACCAGCAGATTTATCATACCCTAGAGATCAAAACCTAAAAACTGAGAGACTGTAGATGGTAAGGGACATAGCTGCCAACAAAATCCTTTCACAGTGCTGGCTTGATTTGGAGAACTACAAACTGCCTTTTAGAAAATGAATGACCTAAGTCCACTCTATTCATATCTGTTGCTCTTACTTTACTTCGTTCGCTATAAGGATTATGGAATGAATTATCACAACTAACAAAATTTTCACAGAGTAAATAGAATTTTTTTTCAGTTATAGATCCAATAAAAGGTTTCATAATATTGTCATGATGATATGTGTATTATTAATGGAGACTTATTTGTCTTACTTGGGACCTATCAAGTTTTCATGACTATGCTTTTTTGATATTGTGCTCATAGAGTTATTTTGTTTTAAAGGAAGTATGGTCGTATTTTAAACTAATTGCCAGTATAGAACTTGAACATGGTGCAGTGTTCACTTTCCTGCTATACAAATACAAAATGTGAAAAAGAAAAGACTGAAGTGAACAATTGTAGAGCTTCTTGAAATGAAGCAATGTTTTCTGTCTTCTCCTTACCACATCTGTTGGAATAGCACACATCATTTAACATTCAGTATTCTATTGTACAACTTCGTCTTTGTACATTTGTACAACAGAACTGAATGCCATTAATTTGTAAAGATAAGTGGGATTTTATTTGAAGCAATCTCAGCATCTTTAATGGTACATCTCCATATATATATATATATATATATATATATATATATATATATCTTTAAATATATATATATATATATATATATATATATATATATATATATATCTTCAAACACTAAGTGTTTATGTTTCATAAAGTCTAACTAGTGGCAGAGTGTGAGTAGGAAGCCAGATATTAAATCATGTAGCCATTTAAACATTAAAGCTGAGGAATCATCTTCTATATTCAAAACACCTGGCTACTTGAGTTGTCCTAGGCTTTGACAGTCAGTTGAAAGTGGGGAAGAGAAAGCATGGGAGGTACTATGGGTTTGACTTAAAAGTGGCACACATGATTTTGTTCACACATCAACATCAGAATTCAGATACCCCGGATCCAAGGGCATCTGAGAAATCTAGTTGCACTCTGGGTAGCTATGTCCAACAACAACAACAAAAAAGATATACTGTGGAAGAAGGGCCACTGATTTTTAGTAGACTAATAGTTATTTTTTAAACATAGGCTTTTAATCCTTAAAATTGCTCATATAATATATTTGATCATATTTTTTCCCTTCTCACAAGTCCCCAAGATATACACCACCTCATTACCCACACAAAAACCTGTTTAAATAACAAAAACCACAACAAAGCACCATAAAAGGTGCCCCCTCCCAGGTATCCTTCCTCTCACTTCAAGTCTTTGCAAGGGATGGGGGAATGGTGCTATATGGGAGCAGTGAACGGGGTGTAAAATGAGTAAGTAAAGCAAAACAGAAAAATTGGTGTCTCTTTTGTGTTGGTTAACTACTCCTAATCTTGGGGCCTGCCCTGAACTGTAATCGATAATATCCAGTGTAACTTATTGGAGAAAAATGAATTTTCCCCTCTCCTAGCAGGTGTCAATTAAAAACAGCTTTCTGCTTAAAGGTAGGATCTTGTACCAATTTCCACTTCAGGCTGGAATTTGATCTGGCTAGAATTTGCACAGGACTTGTGCATGCTGGCATAGTCTTTGTGAATTGAGATGTGCCTATGTCCTGTTGTATCTCAAAAACACCTCTGACTCTTAAAATCTTTCTATCTCTTCTTCCTCTTAGATCCCTGAGCCTTGAGGGGAAGAGTTTGATAAAGACACCCCAGTTAGAACTGAGTGCTCCAAAGTCTCGATCTCTGCACATTGTCCAGTTGTGGGTCTCTGTGTTAGTTCCCATCTATTACAAGGAGAAGCTTCTTTGATGATGTCTGCACAAGGCACAGATATATAACCATATCGTATCAAGACTCATTTTATTTCTGTTTTTTTGGTAGGTAGAGTAATAGTAATAGGTTGCCCTATTGGACCTGTTAACTATCTGCTCTCAGGTTCTTGGCCTCATTAACAATATCATGTATGGATTCTATATAATTAAGTTAAATACATTTTTTAAAGTGATTGGTTACTCCTGTAACATTTGTTCCAACATTGTACCAGTATGTCTTGTAGGCAGGTCACTATTTTAGATAACAGGTAGATGATTACCTACTCTTTGGTAACATGTACAGCATCTTCCAGCACTGTGTATGCTAGTCAGTAGGGGATGAAGTTCCTAGTTGATAACTCAGTTCTTCTATGCTCTATGACATAATTAAGTGGTTTCCTCAGCAGTAGGGACTTCTGGTCAAGTAAGTAATAGCCTTGACAATAGTGTGTGATGTTTGGGCACTGGAAGAAGTCTATAAAACATTCTCAACAAATGACTCAGCAATATGTGACTCATTTTTGGTACTTAGGGTTTTACTTGGTAATACATGCTACCTATTTTGAACAGTAGAACCCTCCCCCCATTATAGTGGTAGCAAAACTGATTTGTGTTAACAAAAGCTAACAATTTATTGTTATTGTCATCTAAGTAGTAATTCAGAGGGATATATGGGGAGTTTGTTGCTGTTGTTGTTGTTTGGTAAGTGGGATCATACAATTTTTATATCTTCTCTGTGGTCTACTATAAGATTCCTCTCAATAGCATGCATAACTGGCTGATAGATGAAAGAAACTAAACAACTATCCATATTTATTATTAATCGTGAAAGTAAAATGTGTTTGTTACAGAAATGACAGAAAGTTAGAAAAGTAAAGAATAGTGGTTTGAATAAGACTAACACACAATAGGCTTATATATTTGAATACTTGGTCTTCAGTTTATGAAACTGTTTGTGAGTAATTAGCTGTGACCTTGTTGAAGGGGATGTTTCACTGGGGGTGGGCTTTGGGGTTTCAAATGTCTTTTCTTTTCCCAGTTTGTTCCTACTACACTCACAGTTAGTTCTCTCTGTATCTTGCTTATGGCTCAAGATGTGTACTCTCAACTACTGCTTCCGCACCTGTTACCATGCCCCACACTATATGATAGTTATAGATTAACCCTCTGGAACTGGAAGCAAACCCCAAATGAAATGCTTTCTTTAACAAGTGCCTTCATCGTAGTGTCTCTTCACAACAAAAGAAAAATAGCTAAGACACAAAGGAATGAATAAAACACTTACCAAATATTCCATTGTTCTAAAATAATCAATGAGAGTGTATTCTCACATTTCTTTTCAAATGGATTTTTTATTAGTCTATTGAATTAGCACATAAAGTAATGGGTTTTATTTTGGCAGTTTTGTACATCTTCTTTTAATTCATTCCCTTCCACACTACCCACCCATGTGTCCCCATAGAACTATGGTGGTTCCTTTCTTTTCACAGACATCCCTGTTTCTGATTTCATGTCATATAGATGATATCATCCATCTTATTTATATTTGGGGAGATTTCAAAGTTAATTACACTCAAACAATCAATACATTTTTTTGCTCTTTTAATGCTTGATTCTATACAATTTCATGTCACTGTTTTCTTTGCTTAATGCATATTTTATAAAGATTATTGTTTGTTCCATTAATGAATGTTCCACATTTTGCTTCATCATTAACCTGTACTGAATGTTAAAGTTTCTTGTACAGTTTTGCTCTTATATGAAATCTTGGATGGTATATGTCTGTGTGCACTGCTGTATGTTCTGGAGAATAAGAAATAAATTACTTGAGACAGCACTAGATCAAACTTCTCTAATCTTTTTTTACAATGCTTCTGCTTGCTTGTGCCTGTATATAGAGGTATGTGTGTTTTCAAGTGACTGGTGTTAATGGTTTTATACCTCAACTCAGAACAATCATTTGCCAGAACAATTTTAGATGTACTTATTTTATATGTATGCATATTTTGCCTGTATGTATGAATGGGCATCATGTGCATGTCTGGTGCCCAGGGAGGTCAGAAGAGGCTAAACTGGAGTTATGGATGGTTGTAAGCCCTCATGTAAGTGTTGGAAAGTAAACCTGGGTCCTCTGCGTGAGCATCGGGTGCGCTTAACCTCTCTCCAATAACTGTAAGAAAATTTTACATCCTTGTGGCCATTAAATTTCTTATGTCATTGCTAATTTATAATGAAAATTGATTACCTTGTGGAAATCCTTATTTCTTGTACTACCAACACAAGTCTAATTCCTAAATTGGAGATTTATTTTTCTTTCTTTTTAAATCATTCTAAGGAGGATTTATGATGATGTTCATAGCCTGATCAAACAAACTGATCAACAGTCAGACTGAGAAGCCCAAGATAATGCCTGTTCATAAACTGTTTATGGATTAAATACCTTAACCAGGATACACAAACACAGACACACACACACACACACACACACACACACACACACACACACACAGTGATTTGGAGAACTAGATTGCCCCTTTGTCATTTACACTAATGTAACCAAAATCATCATTCCTAAAGAATGGCATGTCTAAAGGAATGTTATATAGCCACCAGCATAGCATAGCACAACAGCTCCCGAGATCTATAACCACACAAAGTGAAGACTATTATGAGATTCACTATAGATTTTAAAAAATCACAAAGAAACAAATTGTGATAAATAAATTCATCTCCCTTATTGCTAACCTTCTGTGGATCTTCTTACAGGAGATACACAGCATGTAGCAACAGGCTAGTATGCCTGGATGGGATCAAAGCTCTGTGTAATGAAGAAGAAAATAAGCTGTGGATAGCAATGGATGAAAATGATCAATTGTTTTCATATTATAATGAAAGATTGGATTTGGGTCTTCTGTAAAATGTGTAAAACAGATGCAGAGGGCATGTGTCTTTTATAGCAATGATATAGGAAAAATACCTATTCTCAGTATGGTGGAAGACTTTATTTGTGTCTTTTTAAAAGTGTTAACTACTTACTTATGAATTCAACCTCTTTTTAGGCTGCAGATTTCATGTTTGGTAACCATGTGCAAATAGGAGAGATGCTGAGGGTGTGAGGAGGGGGAATTTCTCATTCTTGTTTGTTTCTTATGTTGCTCATTGACCCCTGAGGTCATTCTTCAGTGAGGACTGGAGTAAGTGAAAGCTTCTGGAAAAAAAAAAAAGCCCAAGCCCTGCC
>LR753323.1:1257273-1281447 GCA_902729485.2 Mus minutoides
ATATATATATATATATATATATATATATATATATATATATATATATATATATAGAGAGAGAGAGAGAGAGAGAGAGAGAGATGTTGATCTAACTGAACTGTTTTCTGTAGGAGAGATATAGAAGGCAAGGGAACGGACATCATTTCTTGACATTTTGCTCATTATTGATGATACTTTCTCCTAGCAAATTGGGTAATTATCAGAATCATACTTTTGATTTGACTACTTTCAGAAAATAGATGGTAAGGAGACAGACATTTCTTGATGTTTCTCTAATTATTGAGGAAACTTTCTCCCAGTAAATTGGGTAATTATCAGAATCATACTTTTGATTTGACTACTTTTGAAAACTAAACTTTTTTTGAAAATTAAACTGAATTTTATTTTCTGTGTAGATGAGTGTTTTTCTCCCATGTATGTCTTTGCACCACTTGTGTGTCTAGTGCTTGAAGAGGCCAGGAGAGGGTATCAGAATCCTAGGAGCTGGAGTTACAGATTATTGTGAGCTGCCATGTGGCTGCTGGAAATCAAACTCTGGTCCTGTGGAAGAGTAGCCTTAACCACTTAGTCATTCCTCTAGCTTTGAAAACATTTTATATATGTATATATACAAATAGATTAAACAAATATCAATTATTGCATGCAACTTTCCCAAATTTAAGTGTTCAGGGAAGTTGCATTCAACATTTACCTGGATTGTGATTTACTATCTAAAAAAGACAGAATAAATATGAGCTCATATTTTTACTGACTTTACATACTAAAATTAATGTTCAACATAGCATAAGTACCTTTATTAATACCCCCTAATGGGTAACTAAACTTTAAATATTACTACATCTTTATATAGTTTATGCTTATGTGTACATTAATACCTATGGTAAAGTTGAGTTCATAAACTAGGAATAGGAAGAGATTAACAACATCTGATAGTAAAATAGGCTTATTTTTAACAATATACTATAATAAAATTTATGTGGATATGACCTTACTCATGCACTAACACACTAAAAATAACTTAATAAGCCATTGTCAATTAAAATAAGTGTTCACTGAATCCAAGAATTGTGATAGCATGACAGTCAATGTGACACCCCAGATAGTGAGTGGCTAAATGACTAACGGGGTTGTAGCCCATAAAGGGTACATACATTGCATGCATCCAATGGATAAAGTGAAATAGTATGTAATTTTCTTTTTTTTTTTCTACTCATACCAGTGTTTAATTCTAAACTTGGAATTTTTTTTAATTTCTGGGGCTTTCCATTTATTGTTTTCAGACAGCAGTTGACCATGAATGACTGAAATCAATGATATCAAAACTGAGGATGATGAGAAATAATTATATTCTCAAATACTGGCAGTCACTGTGAAGAGACTTAGATACATCCAAAACTGAATAAATTCAATTCCCATAATAGAAGAATCCCATTTGATCTGAGAAAACTATTGCTTTTTCCTCCTCCTGAATTCCAGGGAAGAAATGAAAAGGCTATGTACATATTTTGAGTAGTACAGCAAGGGTAGTAATTAGTTTCAATACACTGTGTAGTTCTAGACCCTGAGGTATATGATTGTTGTTTTAATGCTTCCTGGGATTTTAGAAGCGTCTCTGTATAAGATGTTCATTTGGAGGATATAAAAATATCATTAAGTATTGTTATGATATAAGGAAGCATGTATATGTGTTTTAATTATTGTATATGTGAAAACTATTTACCTTTTTACCTTACATGTCCAAATGTTCTGTATTATCAGTCTTCTCTGTTCAAATGTATCCTTGGTCTGCATCAAAGCTGTGTTAGCACACAATCTTTAATTCCCATTACATATCCAGGTCAGTTATAGGAGCATAGTGTTTGAAGCACATGGAGCTTCCAAGTTGTTCATTGCAGTGTCTAGGTCTGGGGAGAGTTCCAGAAAAAGTAGGTTCCTTGTAGATTTGTATGTGACCATGGATACAGACTGAGATATTGTAGTGTTATCTGCACAGAAGGAGAGATGTAGATATACTTTGTTTTAAATATTTTATAAATATTTAAATGACAGCAAGTGGTAAGATTAACAACACCATAAAATGTGAAAACATTATAAATGTCATCCCCAATATTTGTGTTAATACTCAATTTTAATGATTAGAGGTGGGAGATTGTTTTGCTATTTATAATGACCACTCAATTCTCCCAGAATTTTCTTATGTATAATATTGTACTATATCAGGTCTCAGGGCCTTACCAAAAAAAAAAAAAAAAAAAAAAGATAGTATATGATTGAATAGCCATTAAAAGGAACCCAATACATTGAACGGAGAGAAGGTTCACTCAAGAAAGTTCTTCAGCACAGGCATGCTGAACAGAGTCTGATGCTCAACACCCCTATATAAAACTAAGCACTGTGTATAGTGCCAGTCCTGGTCAGTAATAGGAGGCAAAGAAGGATGGATCACTAGATTATCAGGTTCAATGAAAGATCCCAGCTCAAAAATTAAGATGGAAAACAACCTATGAAACCACTTGATGTTTAGCTGTGGTCTCAACATGCATAATTATGCACATGTGCACATCCATCCATCAATAAGTACACAATGTACTTCCTACTCCCCAACACATACTTACACCAACAACAATGACTCTCATTGCAAAATCTTTTTTTTTTCCTTATCAGACAGAAACTTGGTTAGTAAATATCTTGTGTTGTAAGGGTAACATAGGTGTACCTTGCCCCACTGAGAAATGAGGTAAAGTCATGTCACGGGAAATAATATTTAAAAATTTACCTTCTGTGAGCTTTTTAGAATGTAAGTTGAGCCATCTGATCCTTCATATTTGTCATATTTAATTTACCAAGATAGTTTTTTGATTAGAAAATGGGCAGCGACTGTATTCTTTTGGGAAATCTGCCTAAAGCAGACAGAAAATGCCAACTGGCAGTACTTAGCTTAAACTGTTTGGAGGAATAGAAATTGTAATGAGTCACCCCTGCATGTCAGCAAATGTTGGGATGTGATAAGTACCACATCATGTATGAATCACGTTTCCCTGGTTTATACAAAAATCACAGGAATAGCTGTCACTTCAAAACCATAAAATGTGATTTTTGAGACTATTACTGTCATACATTTTTAAACTATTATTCTGGAGGGTTTTGGTGTCCCTTGTGACTTGGAATGGATGCCAAACTGCCACTTTAATTTATATTAACTTTGTGTCCATTTAATTTAATATACAGTTTGGCTTTCAAACAAGTCCAGACCAAATATTGACTTCATGAAGGAGTCTTATTTCATTATAATCCATCTTATTATGGTTTCTCTTATACTAATGTAAGGGTCTGAAACATTTTAGAGGCAACACTTGCAACTGATATGATGGCCACGATGTTCACCATATAGAATGTTAACACTAAACATTTCATAATTCTACTAGTGCTGAGACTCATAGAAAGGGTTACATCTCACTTTTTTCTTAGAGAAATGGAATAGAAACGAAAGACCTAAATTGGGCATCCCTCAGTTTAAGTAAGATCTTAGCAGAAGAAAATCTGTCATTAGAAACTAGCATAACATTCAAAACATGTTCTCGTGTGATTTTCTTTTTCTGAAGATAATGGGCAATTTAAATATGATTGAAATCAACTCATCAGCTGATAGTATGTCGGAGAACTTGAGAACACTTGAAAAAAGAACTAAGTGAACTCACTCTTCCCTTCCCACCCTCCATCCTTTCTTTCTCCTCCTTGTCCCTTTCCTCTTTCTCTCCTCTATGCCCACTCTTCTCCCCTTTCCTTCATCCTTTCTTCTCTTATAAACCAAGAAGATTAATCTCTATGCTTCTGGTTTCCTTTGGCAGCTTCTGGAAGGTTGGGTAAGGACAGTCTGAGCACAGTTGCTTCTAATAGTTTTTGGCTTGTGTTGTTCCCCATTTCTGGTCTTCATCATGTTCCAGATTTTCTTGTTATTCTTATCTTCCAACACTCCCTGTCTTTGGAGAACCAAATGTGCCAGAGATAAATGTGGAAACAAGAAAAGATGACTAAATATGCTAGTTAAATTGGGACAGATGAGGATTAAAGTATATTGGTTTTCTGAAGACAGTCAGTTGGCTTTCAGTTGTCATATAGGCATTTCATAGATATAATAATGATCTATGTGATGCAATAATAAATCCGAGGTTCATTGGCCCTAATTCATCCATCCCCCAATTAATCTAATTGCAAAATCATGCTTATCTATTTATTTTGACAAAGTAGAGTATTATGATGCTGTGGCAAATAAACTAGGTATGTCAGAGCTGTTCGCCTAGGTATAAAGGTAACACTTACTATAGAATCCCACTTTGTATGGGAATGTCAAGCTCTCTATTTTTAGACATAACTTGGTGGATGAGGTTATTCTGGATCAGTGGAGTGGTGGAGAAACCATTCTGAAGGGAGCTGGCTACGTGTTCAGAACAAAGTCCATGGTTCCTTGTTACCTGATGGGGATATAAGGGTAGCTCTCTAGAACTCCAGGAGCTGAAGGGGTCTGCAACCCTAGAAGAGAAACAACAATATGAACTAACCAGAACCCCAGAACTCGTGTCTCTAGCTCCATATGTAGCAGAAGATGGCCTAGTCGGCCATCATTGGGAAGAGAGGCCCCTTGGTATTGCAATCTTTATATGCCCCAATACAGGGGAACGCCAGGGCCAAGAAGTGGGAGTGGGTGGACAGGGGAGCAGGGCAGTGGGAGGGGGGAGGGAATTTTCGGGATAGCATTTGAAATGTAAATTAAGAAAATATCTAATTAAAAAATTGAAAAAAATATAAAATTTCTCAAGTATGCAAAAAACAAAACAAAACAAAAAAACAAAACAAAACAAAAAAAAAAAACATAAGGGTAGCTCTCTGAGGTGATCATAAAAGAGAAGATAGCCATAATAGGAGGCTGTGACATGGAGGGAAAGGAAAGGATGGTTAAGCTAAGTATAATTAACACTCTGACAGTAATAGCTCCTATTCTTACTCTTAAGTCTAGTATAATCTTTGCTTTCTCATAGTCCAAGTCATCTACTATGCCTTGAATTCAGAGAGCCAAAACTGAACTGTATACATAAGTAGCATTTTAGATGAGACCCAAATGGGGTGTGAGAGATGACACACTCCAGACAAGAAACAAAACATCTCCATGGCTTTCAACTCAGAAATGAATGACATGAGTTCTAATATACAACATGTGCTTATTGGACTAAGAGAACTTCCCATCAGAAAATGACACCAGCACACTCAGCCAGGCTCCAAGATATCTGTTTGCTTTCCTTCTCTTCTGTACTGCTCTCTTGACCTGACACCCATTAACAACATCCTTGAGTCCACACCTTATATTAACTGGGGTCTTTTTACTGCTTTAGGTAGAGAGTCCCCTAAATTTCAACTGTTGAAATATAATCATCATCATTATGTCATAAAACCTTGGAACACTTTAAGTCTTGAGGGCTGTGCTTTTGTCAGTGGATTGGTACTTTATAAATGGACTCAAGAGTACAGGATGTGGCAGCTTTTACCTATTATCCTAGCATGTGGAGCACTGAATCAGAAGTGTATCTGTGATTTTTAATCCTGCCTGTGCTTTATAGCAAGCTCCAGGATAGCTGCACTACAGAGTCTCAAATAAATAAATAAATAAATAAATAAATAAATAAATAAATGAAATAAAAAAGCAGAGACTAATTTAGACCTTCCCTGGTTACCTTTTTTGTTTCTTCCACAATATGAGCATGCAATCTTTGTCTTCTTCAGAGGATGAAACAATGAAACACCATTGTGACATCAAATGACAACCCAAACCTCAAAGCTCCTTCCTTTTGCACTTTCTAGTCTCCAGAACTTTGACAAATGAATCACAGAAATGATCCACTCTAAGTCTGGAGAGATGCTCGCTTAGGTAATGTGATTGCCATGTAAGCATGAGAACCTGAGTTTGAGTCCACGACCTCCATGTAAAAATCTGCAACCTGAGTCAGCAATAGGGAGGAAGAGACAGGAAGATTCCTGGGGGTGTCTAACCAGCCTGCCTAGCCAAGTCATGTGATACAAGTTCAATGTAGGAGGGATTATAAAGAACACAGGATACTTGGCCTCCACATACATTTACTGACCAACACAATCATATACACACATATACACATGCACACACACATGCACATAAACACATTCACAAAGTGCACACACATACGCACACACACATGCTTACCCTGTCTCAAGTACTTTAATCTATCAGAGTAGGCACCACATTCCATCTGACATACAGAAGCAATTATTTTACTTTTCTTTATATCTCAATTTATATCACTGCAGTTCATGCTTTTATGAACAAAAAAGAAAGTTTTTAAAAACAAAACTCAGATCCTAGGCTGTAGCTAGGGGTAGAGTGCCAAGCATGCAGGATGTCCTTGATTCTAGCCTTAAACAAATCCTATTCACTTCAAATATCATGTTCCAGCATTATTATATACTCGTGTTTCCCCACTGAACTAAAAACTACTCTCTAGTCCTCATCCTGGTCTACAGAGCCCACTAATTCAGAGCTCTGCCTGCCTTTTCTGCCTCATTTAGGGTCATTCTTTCTCCCATTTGTATTCCCAGCACGTGCTCTTTTTTATTTTGCAAGCATCAAGCTTCATTGTGCCTCTGAGACCATGCTTCTTTCCCTTCTTCCTAAAACACTTCTTCACTTAGAACTTATTCAGGTCTCGAAGAATGCCACTGTCCCCACCACTCCATCTAAACCAGTTCCAACTCCATTAACTTCCTGTCACCTTGCTTTGGTTTTCTGATGGCTCTCAGCACTTTAGACATTCTCCTTATTGGCTTGCTTGCTTGTTACCTGCCCTGTTGTCCTTCCACCACAACTAATGATGCAATCTTCCTGTGTATCTTGTTGACTTCCTCCAGTATATCTTGCTTGCTCAGTTGATTTGTGTTGGATGTGCAAATGATTCACAATTGGAAAATAGTACCGCAGGCACCCCAGTCTTGCTAGATGTATACTCTCAGCTTCCCATGGCCATTTTGCTTTGAACTTCTAGGCTCATCAAGTCTTTTTTAAAATCCTGTCTTGACACATGCTCCCCTTACTTAGACTGTAGGTATGGCTATCCTCAACTGTATTTCTCTACTGAAGTCTATGTTCATGACTAAGGATGGGCATTGCAGCCTAGCAGTTTGTGCTGCTGCTATATAAACTTTTGTTAGAGCTTTCATTGTTACTACTTGTAAGCATGCATAGAGGCACATAGACTAGTACAACAAAGACTGGATATGTTGCTAAGCAGTTATTCTGTTTGGCTAGCATGTATAAGGAAAGTACTTAGTCTAACCCAAACCTAAGTACACACACACACACACACACACACACACACACACACGCATACAGGGAGGGAAAGAGGGGGACAGGGAAAGGGAGAGAGGGAAAGGGAGAGAGAGAACTACAGAGAGACAAATAGAGATAAAGACAGAGACACCTGTCAATATTAGTAATGTATATAACACAATATTTATAATGGAAGGTAGGGAGTTCAGCAGTTCAAGGTAATCCTTAGCTATACAGAGTTCAAGGCCTGCATACAGTCTTGTTATTCTATATCTATATGCTCAAATACCCTGAATACTTGAACCTGCAACTACAAAAGAAACATTTTCTTCTATATTTACAATACAAAATCAACATAAATCAACAATGTCTTCAAGTCCTATAATATACAGTTCTTACTTAAACCTTCTCAATTTGTCCCAAATACCTCCCAAACATAATCTTCCAATGACCTACTTTCTGCTAGATGTGGTGGTTTGGGGGTTTCTGTTAACTTAGGATTCCTACCAGTCCTTTATTCAATGGTAATGACTAGTTAAATAAGCAAGTATTAGACTGGTGTGATGGCTCAGTGGGAGAAATAAAAACCTTACTATATAAGCACAAGGCCCTAAGTTTAATATCTCACATGTAAAAGACATTGCGGCAGCATTAGTCTCTGTAATCACAGAGGTCTTATGGGGAAATGCAAAGCCAAGATAGGACAAATTTCCAAGAGCTTAACCTCATAGAGCAGCTTGCCTGCCACACATAGTGGAAAACAAGGGAACGTATCTCAAACAAGATGAAAGGTGAGGAAACCAACTGTTAACTTTTCCCTTTGTACAAGCAATGTGGCACATGGGCACCCCCTCTCTGTCTCTTTCTTTCTTTCTTTCTTTCTTTCTTTCTTTCTTTCTTTCTTTCTTTCTTTCTTTCTTTCTCTCTCTCTCTCTCTCTCTCTCTCTCTCTCACACACACACACACACACACACACACACACACACATGCGGTCATGCTGTGTGGAATATCTCAGATCCTAAAAATCATCTAATTACTTTCTTGTGTTTAAGTATTTGCTTCATTACTTGTGCAGCTAGCTTCATTAGAAGTTAGCTAGAGGTCAAGGTCTTAGTAAGTTTTAGATAAACTTGTTAGGAAAGTTTCCTTCAGGCATGGTATTGTTACTCCAGACATGAGTCTCAGGTCTCATTTCACAACTGAATTTTCATAGTTTTTTCTTTATTCTAGCATTGGGATCAAAAGGTAAAAGCTCAATGTTCTTGTTCTATTCTATGTGTTTGTTTATAGCCAGTAAATAATTTGAAGTTTCTTCTTTTTTTTTTTCAAGCTATCCTCTGTTAGCCTCCAAAATTAGGGCTTGTCAAACCATTTCTACTTAAAAACATATAGAAAATAGCAAGTCTCATCAGATGTGGTAGTGTACAACTATATTTTCAGTACTCAAGAGGTAGAGGCAGAAGGATGAGTCATTCAAACACAATCATAAATTCACAGCAAGTTCAGGATCAGTCTGGATTACCTGAGACACAGTCTCAATTTTTTAAAAGAAGGATAAAAAAAATGGAGACAAGAAAATGACAATTTTGTTCTTAGACCAAAACTCCAGATAATATGTTAACAAATGACTGGCTATGCTATAATTAGATTTTATTCATGGAGGCATGTGGCTGCTGGATTTAAAGAATGATGTTCAGTCAAGATTATTATCATTGTTGAGGGAATTTGAAAAAAAGAAACTTATCAATAACCCAGGGCTCACTCTAACCAATTAGGTAATTACCCTTAGAGACAAGGCCCTGATATTTGTATTTTTAAGAGCTCTCCAAGTGATTCTGATACATGGCTATAGCAGAGAATCACTTTTTGGTCAGTATTTGTGCTTTATATTATCAAATATATATATATATATATATATATATATATATATATATATATATATATATATATATACATATACATATGTATGTGTCTGTGTGTGTGTGTGATAAAAAGTCATTGCAGAAGGAAAAGGGAATATGGAAAGAAGAATGGAACAGTCAATTAGGAAAAAAATGTACATATCAACAACAAATCCATTTCTTGAATTCTGAACAAAATTTCTTTGGTTCAAAGTGTATTGTACCAGCAGGCACTGCCCACTTTTGGTCAGATATTTACAATATTCTATCTCCTTAATTAATGGAAAGCTTGGAGTATAGTAGACAATATCAACCTGCACACTGCAGCCTTTGTTCCTTCATACTTTCTAATCCTTACTCTCCCTAAATCAATACATTAGTGGCTAAAGGCAAATAAATAATCAAACTTTATTAACTTTAATTTTCTCTTCTTAATTAACTGGGTATAAAAATCAGAACTCTAGTGAGCACTATGGGATTAGGAACATAGATCAGTGGTAGAATACTTGCCTACCATGTTCAAGGCATTGGGTTCCAGAACATGTGCTACCCAAACAAAAACACCAAACAAATCAACAACCAAAACACAACTTAACAATGAGATGTGTTCAACACACTTGCCAATATTTTTATCCTTGCAGTATTACATATGAGATATCATTTGTTCTTCTGTTTATATATTTCAGGTATAGAGAAGGGAATTTGGGGATCTAGGAAGTTACTATATATGCATACTAGCACAGTGGAAGTGAACTAAAAAGTAAGATCTGTTTAATTACGTTAGTGGTCCTCAAACAGGGACCACTATGTCTTTGCCCTCCAAATATTATTTGTCAACGGCCACAGTCATTGTGTGTTACACTAGAGGAAAAATGTCTCCTGGCTTCTAATAGGGAGATCTTTTGGATAAGGTCCAACATCTATAATGCATAGCTCAGTTCCTTGTGAAAAGAGTGATCCAGTCCCCACTGTGGATGGTGCTAGGATTGAGAATCCTATAGTGATGCTAATCCATCAACACACATGCACAGAGTTTCTCTCTTGTATTTAAAAGGGATTCTTATATATTAGATCTATGAAGTCATAAAAGTTTTGAAGATTTTTTTCTTAGATTTAAGTTTTCAGTGTTTGAGTGTTTCCTTGCATGTATGTATGTGCACCACATGTGTACCTGTTGGCCAAGGAAATGAGAAGAGGGTGACAGGTCCCTAGAACTGAAATTAAAAGCAGTTGTGAACTTCCATGTGAGTGCCAAGAATCACATTCATATCCCCTTCAAGAACAAATATTAACAGTTAAAGCATCAATCTTTCCAGGCCCTCAAGACTATTTTTTAACAAATTAAAGGGTGGTGACATTGATGTATCTACAAATAAAAACTTGATTTTTCAGATGGTGTCAAGAAAAACAAAGCAAAACTCCAAAGGAAAAGAATCCTCCTCACTATCTCTTGTGCTCAGGACAAGACACTCTGGCAATAGACATAGTTCCTCTCTCAACTTCTGTTTGCTGGTTTAACGTTTTCTTTTTTTATTAGATATTTTTTAATTTACATTTCAAATACTATCCGGAAAGTTCCCTATACCCTCCCCTACCCTGCTCCCCAACCCACCCACTCCCACTTCTTGGCCCTGGTGTTCCCCTGTATTGTGGCACATAAAGTTTGCAATACCAAGGGGCCTCTCTTCCCAATTATGGCCGACTAGGCCAACTTCTGCTAAATATGCAGCTAGAGACATGATCTCTGGAGTTTCTGGTTAGTTCATATTGTTGTTCCTCTTATAGAGTTGCAGACCCCTTCAACCCCTTGGGTACTTTCTCTAGCTTCTCCATTGGGGGCCCTGTGTTTCATCCTATAAATGACTGTGAGCACCACTTCTGTATTTGCCAGGCACTGGCATAGCCTCACAAGAGACAGCTTTATCAGGGTCCCTTCAGCAAACTCTTGCTGGCATATGCAATAGTGTCTGGGTTTGGAAGCTGATTATGGGATGGCTCCCTCGGTGGGGTAGTCTCTGGATAGTCCATCCTTTTGTCTTAGCTCCAAACTTTGTCTCTGTAACTCCTTTCATGGGTATTTTCTTCCCTGTTCTAAGGAGGAATGACGTATCCACATGCTGGTCTTCCTTCTTGACTTTCTTGTGTTTTAGTGTGTTCAGAGTTAATTCTCTGCTTGAATCCCACCTCAATGTCTTAACAGTGCCCTGAGAAATTCCACGTATTAACGTGACCTAAAACACAGTTCTTGCTGTTGCAACTTTAGGTTCAATAAAATGTTGTCTATGGAAGTAAGATGCTGTCTGGTGTTAGTTTCTGATGGCTTCTGTAACAAATTCCCCTAGTCTAATTGCCTTAAACACATGTAAGTGAATTATCTTCAACTGTTGGCAGTTTCACTAGCTAACATCAAAATGTCACCTGGTTTTCTTCTGGAAGTTTTAGGGCAGACTGCATTTGCTCAGTTATTTATGTTTGTTTGTTTGTTTGTTTGTGTGTTTGTTTGTTTTATCCAATGGCAAGAATCCACCACTGTTCTTTGCCTCTTCATTCACATCTCTTGGTCTTGGTTTCCATCATCACATTTTTGTTCTACTCTATTTTGTTGCTGCCTTCCTCTTACTTGTTCTGACTTTTAAAAAGGTATCAAGGATGGAATCCGTGCCCTTCCACAAGCACCTGGTTTCATTCTGGAAGGTCTAGGGTAGAGCTATATCTCTAGCCCCACTTCTCCTGAGCTTTTGATGACACTGAACCTGTTTGTACAATCTTAGAAACTCTTCCCATTCTGTTATCATACATTGGATTGAACGTATAAAGGCCACTTTGCCATACGAGTTACCATGTTTATAAGTTGGGAAATCTTGATATGGACATATTTGGGGGGTATTCTCCACATCCAAACTCTCAAGTGATCAAACTTGGCATTAGTTATGCTATACTCTGGATTTTTGCCTACTTTATTATACAGAGAAATCAGGTATTCCTATATAGAGTCCATCAACCCCAAGCTGTATAGACATAGGAACATTTCCTCACTATCCCCAAATAGATATTCCAAAGATACCTGCCCTGAAGGGTTAGTATTGAGGGTTATCAATGAAGTAAGATACCTGAAGCAGTAAATATAACACTAGTAATATGAAGTTTCCTCAATATGCGTTTGCAGTTGTTACTCAGGAGGCTATTATGAGGACTAACCAGGATAATTCAAGAGCAAGCAGATACTCATTGCAATGAGTCATTAATCTGGACCCAGATCTCTGGCTTCTGTGACACCATCTTTGCTGGGACTCCTCCAGGTTATCCTGTTGTTTCCCTGTGTCATGAAAATACTGCAACTTTTGAACAGCAGGATGGGCCTTTCACATGTCCCAACTTTTCGCAAATGACATAGATTTGGGGGTGGGACAATTCAAAGCCCTGAATCTGGACCTAGGTGGTAGCTAAGCTGGTGAAGCTCCCAAGTACTTCAGTCTGTAAGAGACTGCTGGTCCAGCTCTTCCATTCCTACACCCTTGGGGCTGACTTACTCATACCTTGGCCTTTAGGGCCAGCTCCACTGTGTTGCCCCAGTGATGTTCAGGGCCTGTTCCCCTGGGTGCTATAGCTAGTAAGGGGCTGGAGGCTAGCTCTCCTGTTCTCACAACCCCATGGCAATCTCTCCCAGCTATTCTATGTGGCAGTGGGGAAGGGGAGGGTGCCACCCCTGCACCCATGCCACCTCATGCCAGATGACTGGTGTGGTCAGCTCTTCCAAGCTCTCAAACTCAGGACCAGCTCACCTGTGCTGCCTAAGCAAGGGGAAGGGCCTGCACTACTGAGTGCTGCAACTGGCAAAGGGCAAGGCCAGCTTTCCAGTTCTCAGTACCGAAAGGTCAGCTCTCCCAACTGTCACAGGTGGTGAGGAGCCCAGGGGAAATGCGACACCCCCACACCCATGCTGCCTCACAGCAGATGAGTGATGGTGCCAGCTCACCCCTGCTCTTGCCATCAGAGCTGGCTCTCCCACTGGTGAGAGATGGGGCCAACTCTCCAGAGTACAGCATCCAGTGAGGTGCAGGGCCAGTAATGCACAGCCCCTGGATGTGTACTTGGTCCAGAGTAGCTGCTGTCACCAGGGATATCCCCAAGTTCTCTGGTGGTAATATGAGCTAAGAACATTGACACCAACCCCTGTCACTGCATAGCCAGGAACTCAGACATGATTCTCAGTGGCAGCTCAAGCTGGGGCCTCTCTATGACCCCAGTTGGCAAGGATGGCCACTCACAGCAGGCTACTATTCCCCACCCTTGAGTCTCCAGTTCCATCTTTCTTCATAATGTTCTAGCTGCTCCACTTCTCTTTCTCTCTTATCTGACCATGACATACTTGCATATTATGGTAGCTCCTGCTACAAGCTAGTCAGGGGCCAGGTAGGTCCCTGGATGACATCCTCCATCCATGCTATGTGGTGTGGCAGCATGTGGCTGTCTATGTCCTGCCTGTGCCATGTGTTGGAGGACAGGTTTGTGGGTAGCATGGCAGCCTGCGGGTCTCTGTCTTCCTCCTCCCTCAATACACTGCCTGGATTTGATAAGATTTTATTTGATTGTTGTTAGTACTACTCATAAGACAGCTTTGGCTACCAAGCCAGATATCGAGCTAGGATGAACAAAGGACTATCATGTGCAGTGTCCCACCACCAACAAGGTGTCACTTTCCACATTCCCAGGGATGGGGGTTGGGGAAGGAATAGTAAACATTCTTGACATTGTAGATTATATAATTTATATCATACAAATTTATTTTTGCTGTTTGGTAACTTAGCAATATCTATGTACAACATGCAAAGGACTGGATGTGATACTCACATCAGCTCAAAGTGTTTACTCCACACCCCTGACTCTGTTTCCCAGAGGGAATAAGAACTAACCATTGGGGTAGGACTCAGTGGTAGATGGCTGCCTAGCATGTTCCCAGGCCTAGATTTAATTTAGAGCACCACCAAAAGACTGTATGAAGGCAAGGCATGGTAGTGTACACATTTTAACCCCAGCACTTGAGATGCCAACACAGGAAGATTACCAAGAACCTGAAGATTCACTGTAGGTTAGAGGCTAACCTAGTTTATGGATGCTGGCTGAAGAAAAAAAAAAGCCAAAGAAAGAAAATGAAAACAAACAAAACAATAGGACTCAGGGTAATCAACCAATACCACCTGAGCATGAGTAGGGGGACCTGAGCTACAGCATTAGTTCACCCCATGCTTGGCCCCAGGGAATGATATTTTCAAAGAGAAAAGTCTCAAAGGGCTGATTTGCCTTCAAGAGGAAATGACAGAAATGATATGGAGACACCACATAGGAGATCAGTGCCAGGAGGGACAAGCATAAGGGCACTTGGCGAGGCCAATGAGCCACAACTCTGAAGGGATTCACAGTGACCTTTCTATGAGGTTGCTTTAATTGTGTCAGAGAGACAGGATCTAGCCTTTGCTAGGAGAGGTTGGAATTCTTTTGAAGTTTCAAGCCTCATTCTCATTGCTCCCAGTGGTGAGTCAGAATGTATTTCAGCTCATGATCTTTGGGAGCTCTCACTTGAATAACAGGGCAGGCATAATGCAACAACCTATGAAAAGCTAGTTTCTAGTTAGAAATCGTACTTGCAATGACACGGCATCAAAAACTATGCAAACACACTATTTACCAAACAAGGTATGTGAATAATCAGATCATGTATTAATAATGAGGTTTCAGTTATAGATAAAATCAGTTAAGTCACAAGCCTTTCTCAATAGTGATTTTCCCTGTGACCCTTTCTGCATATACAACAGACATTCTCAATTAGTGACTTTTTTTTTTTTATTTCTAAAGATATCTTTGTTTCGAGTGGCTATGGGCATCTCATAATCAGATATGAAACATGACATCTGACAAGGCATAGCATAGCATCCCCCCCCAACCAGGTAGTATCACCCACCACAGAATGTCAATACTGTCATATTAAGCAAACCTATCATAAAGTACTATAGATAGGTTCAGTCTGTTGACATAGTCTTCATTTTTATCCAGCTAAAATAAATATGTCTTTCCAGTCTTGAATTACCTCCTTGTTACATGATCCACACTCTAACTCATACCTGCAGATCACATGATCTTGCATCTGTTTATTGATTGAATGCCACTGAACTTTGAGGAGATTATGGAGTTCAGAACAAAGTAATGCAGGGAACTGAAACATAGAGGGCCAACTTCAGAAATTCATTCCCATGTGGTTAAGCCAGCATCTGACTTGCCAAAAATAAGTTAGTCAAACAAATGAAAATTTGAATTCACCCAGGTGAATGGATAGCAGAAAGATATGTGAAGACGATATCTTAACAATAAGGTCAGTGAGATGATCACTCAGTGATCAGGCATTGGCCACATAAGCCTGAAAACCTGAGTCAATCCTGGGAACCCACATAAAGAGACAGGGAGAGAACCCACTCCATGGTTGCCCCCTGACATTCACACTCATTTCATGAAATACATAGCCACATGCATATGAGAGAGAGAGAGAGAGAGAGAGAGAGAGAGAGAGAGAGAGAGAGAGAGAACATGCGCGAGTACATGGATGCAGTACCGAACTAGGCCAGAAGAGGGCGTAAGATCCTTTAGGACTCAAGTTACAGACAGTTGTGGGTTATGATCTGGCATGTGATTGCTGGAAATTGGCCCCTAATCCTCTGGAAGAGCAGCCAGTGCTCTTAACCTTCAAACCATCTCTCCAGACATCCCCCACCTCCTAAATTTTAAAGAGATAAGGTTTTAAAATATCTTAGTGGAAGTGCCAATTCGCACGTTCAATATAAAGGGACACTTTTATGGAAAGGGAGTCAGACTGAAGTAATAATTTAATCAGTTTCTGGCACAGGATCGGTGACGTTGAAGGACTCCCTCGTGTGATTAAATAACTAAAATTTTCATTCCATGTTAGCCCTAAATGTCACTCTCATTTATGCTTTGAGTTCCACATAGATATCAGTACACGTATTCAAGTGACTATTAGTGTTTTATAAAGATTTGTTTCAATTTGAACATATTTTATTGTGAAGTATGCTTCATAGCAGAACTGTAAGCTCCATCCATGGCATCCTCTCCAGTCCAGATTTTTTCTGTCCATCCTACTCCATGGAATGTGGCTAGCCTGGCTGCTGAGGGCAAACTACTATAGAACCACAATGTACCATTCTGCCTTTGCTTCTTTTATGATGGAGTCCTGAAAGCCTAATGAAAGAAAACAGCTACAATCTCTGAAGAGCAGCTAAAATGCCTATTTCAGGGCTCTCTAGATTGATCCTGTCATCAATCCCCTAAAATAGTCCGACTTTCAACCCTGCTGAAAGAAAAATTACTTTCCTTACCCCAAATGTAACGAAACCCTATTTAGCTTAGAATTTCACAGGGCTACTTCCTTCCCCCTATCTACAACTAAAACATTACAGTTTAAGACATCTCCTTTTCTTTCCTTGTCATCTTTAGATTCTTTTTGGAGTCTTTTCAGGCTTTCTTAGAATTATAAGAATTGTGTATCACTCCTGACAATATATCAAAATGAGTTTCAGAGCAAAATAAATTGGTTAAGGTAGTTCCAAACCTGGGTAACGTTCAGCATCCCTTCTGAATGGCTTTTTAACTCATATAAGCTAAGGCTCACACTGGGCCACATAACAGTTGTTTATACAACTGTTCATACCATCAACAGCTTTAGTGATTGAGTATTTTTCAGGACATTCACCACTGTTGTCATGGAGATTTTCTGCTAGCCCCCTGCCATCTAACCTGCAAGTCCCTGACACTTGAGTTTTTCTCACTAGGTCTCTTATAATGCTTCTTTTGTAAGCATTTTGGTGGCATGATATAAAGCAGCTTCACTTGCTTGTGTGTTTATTTTCCTTTCTTGGGACCTGAAAGCATTTGTCCCTTTTGCTAGAAAGTATGAAAACATGCTTAGTCCTTTGGCCAAATATTTGCTTTCTTAATGTAAATTTTACACCCTAGTGCTGTGTCTCCATGCCTTTCTGTGCACCAGTGACTTTCTAACTCAATACTAAATCATGCTGGGACCTTTGAAAGACATTTTAAATGGGATTTCAACTTTACATGTGTACTGACAGCACACAAGCCACATAAATAACAGTTACTCTATTGCTCACATCACTGTAAGGCAGATTCTTGCTAATAGAGAACAATTTACAATGCCACTGACTGAAACACTCATCCTATTTTTTTTTAAATGCATGTCCTACATAACGCAAGTACAGAGGGTATCACTGAAACTGCATTATGTGGTTCCATATTTACCCAAGGCTTGTACTCTTTCTCTGCTTTGCACTTGTATGCTTAGCATACAACATTCGTTGTCAAGGTCATGTAGATCCAATGTGGCTGAGTCAGTTGCATGTGTTAGTTAATATTGACGGTAATTGGATGAAGTCTAGAGTCACCTAGAAGACAAACTGCTTGGTATACCTATGATGCAGTTTCTAGATTGGATTAATTGGAATGGGAACACTAACTCAAAATGTGAACAGCACTTCTCTAGGCTGCAGATCTGAAGTGAATTAAACAGCGAGGACTGGGCACCAGCCTTCATCTCCGTCTCTACCTCCTGGCTGTGGATGCAATATGTCCAGCTACGCCATACTCCTACTACCATGTACAGCCTAGGAGTCAAGAATGAACTATGAGCTAAAATACATACTTTCTTTAAGTTGTTTTTTTATTTTGAGGTATTATATCCCAGAAATGAGAAAAGTAACACATACTCTATATCCACAAGAAAAAAAAAAGCCATCAAAGACCATGGAATTTTTAAGTCTTTGAATGTTTGAAGGTAGGCAGACTAAACTGGTTAACTTTTATGGCAAGAAGCTAGGGTTGTCTGGCAAGAAGGAGTCTTGAGAAAATAGCTCTATAGAATTGGCCTGTAGGCAAAGTCTATTGGGCATTTTCTTGATTGATGATAAATTTTGGAGGTCCCTCCCCACTGTGGATGGTATCACCTGTGGGCAGGTGTTTCTGGATGGTATAAGAAGGCAGGTTGTGCAAGCCATGGGAATCAAGGCTATAAGCAGTGTTTATCCAGTCTCTACTTCGGTCCAGTTCTGCCTGAGCTCCTGCCCTTATCTCCTTCAGGGATAGAGTATGAGCTGAGAGTTAAATTAAACCTATTCTTCTCTTAGATGCTTTTACTCATGGTGTTTCAATACAGCAACAGAAACCCTAAGACAATGACTGAATTCTAGAGATTTAACCCTGGGTAAATGTACTCCTGTGGAAAACATTCTGACATTGGTGCTAAAGATGGACTCAAGAAGATAAACAGTGTCAAACTAAGTAGGAATTGCCTCACTGTGCCCATTTGAAACACTCAGTTCCTATGTACCCTGATTCACAAACCATCCCACCCTAATTTCAATCATAAGATGAATCACTGTAGACGGTTTTATGAAAAATCAGCACAGTTTACTCTTATCATCATATGGAATTCAAAAGTAAGCTTGGGTATATAACAATTGCTGTTTAATGTAGCAAAGCAGCTTTTCCTGAAGGAGCCTACAGGTTCCTTGAGGGTATGAGCTTGCTGTCTACATCTTAGTCACTTCTCCTACTCCACTGCCTACACCATTGACTGTTATCTAAATGATCTTACTCACAGTGTATGTGGTATATATGGGTTTGATGCCACCTAGCTCCTGTGGCCCTTATGATTAATTCATGGCTGTCTCCAGCTGATCTGGTGTCTGAGGTTCCTTCCTGAGTTCAGAGAAGTTCAAAACTGTCAAAGGTTGAGAGAGTACATTTTCTGAGCAACTTACTGTCCTTTGAGAAACTTAAACCATGCCTGACAGGTGTTTGGATACATCTATGGGATGTGCCTAGTACTTCTTGGATGGCTCCCCCAAATTATGACCCTGTAGCATTCAGATGAAATAAATCCAGCCTGTTGTGACATTTTCTGAGTGAGGCCTGATAAGTTCAGGAGAGAGCCCTTCTGTGTGAATCTGAGTCTTATAAAATAAGTAACATGAAATGATATAAAATAAGATCTTCAACTGCAAACATCCACCGTGGTCCTATAGTGGGGTGTGATGCAGGTAGTAACAGGGAATACAGTTCTCAAGCTATCTTTATGTGTCTTATTTGCCTTTATGCATGGTACATGCACTCACTCATTCAGCTTTGCCCATATTGTCCTACCATGGCCTTCTGCATGAGTTGAATTACAATAGCCAATGTCTGCATCTCTGAGTTCTTTTAGAGCAATTATTTAGGGCTCCTGTGCTTTTGGTCTTGGAGTGCTTCAAAAAGGAATGATAACATTTTGTAGCTAAGCACCCAGCTTTATTGCTCCTTGATAGTTCAGAGATTTGAAGTTTCCATCTTTACCAGACTTAATCTCGTAGAATTATTAACTTCTAGTCACCGAGCTCCATCCGTGGTAGGTCATTCCTTTTTCACCATCTGCTTTCTCGTTTGATGCTTACTTATTTGTCTTTGTCTGTATGTTTGTGATAAATGTATATGTGTGAATGTGTTTGTGTACATGTATGCCAATACAGATGAAAGACAGACATCAGACATCTGTCTTCTTTAATCACATACCACCTTGGTTTGGGACAGGGGTTTTCATTAAACCTGGAGCCCATCCATTCTGCTAGGCAGTTAGCCAATGAGCTCCCAAAGCCTCCTGTTTCCATTGTCCCACACCCTCATGCTGAGGTTACACATGTTCACACGGCCACCAGGCTTTTATATGAGAGCTCTAGATTTGAAGTCAGGTCTTCATGCTTGCTTGGCAGGCCTTTTACACTAGGAGTCATCCCTGCCCTGCCCTGATTTCTCTTTCTAGCAGAGTTTACTTCCCTCATTCTAGAATCTATGGCTTGAGGTTTGCTTCTATGAGAAACAAAACAAACTGCAACCCTGTGAACACAGTGAGCACTAGGACTACATTTATCTTTCATAGAAATAAATGGCAACATAGATAGATACATGAAGCAGCAGTGGTAGGCCTGCTTTAAGAGTCTGCCCTTTACATTCAGTAAATTATTCTGGAACTTAAGCAAAGAAATGCTAGGAGGTTTCTTCCCAGATGAAGAGTTGGATCTAGTAGAGAAAAGTCTGTCTAGCAGTCTGTTGATTGCTACTTTTCCAACACAGAAATGTCAGGTACTAGGTACAGAAAGAATGTGTCATGCACACTAGTGCATGCATGCTTTGTTCCCTGCAACATCGTGTGGCAGCTTTTAAATGTGCAAACTCTCATTTGTGAGAACCTGGTGTACCCACCAATTAAGCCATTTGGAGGGTTGTTTTGAATTCTGGTGCTATATGGGAGATGTGAGACCCTGTCAGCCAACAGCTCTCCAGAACTGTCAACAGTTTAAGAGGTGGCATTTTGGTCTTCTCTTTCCTTCCAATTCAGTTAGTGTCTGGGTGATAAATGTCTTTTAATTAAAGCCCAAAGGCAACGGATTTACTGTTTGTGACATGATGGCCTTCCCTGTTAAACCAACATTGGTTTCTGTGACTATAAATAGGGGTTTCAACCATTTTTTTATTAATATATCTTGGCTAAATAAAAGGCATTAAAACTTTTGCCACAAAGAATCCTTTCAAAAGCACATTGTAATCATTTTCTATGTATCATGGCTTCCTTCTAGGTTAGTTTACCAATAAAGATAAGTAGGCGGGGTCCTTATTAATCCTCCCCACACCACACACCAGTGTTCTGAAACAGATTCCTATTGATGAAACTTTTATCTGCTTGTTCTCAACTTTCTGAAGATTGCTGTTAAAAATGCCTATCATTGATTCAGCATGAAATTTGATTGTGAGTCAAAGATTTATTTGAATTACCTAGAAAGCTGTTACAAAGTGAAAAAGATATTGTTTCTCAGTTTCAATTGATTCATTTTGTTGTGTTATTTGATCCCAGGGTCAACGCAAAAATAATTAAGCCCTCAATTTAATAATGATGTCATCCTGAAAATGCTTTGCTCGATAACAAAGCATCTTGGACATCGATTTCCATTTTTCCCTTTTATAGAAAGCACAGGGAATGGTGGAAGCCAAAACTGGTTTATAAGGAGCTTTTGAAAGCAGAGAGTTCATTCAGGCCCTGAAAACACTCCCTACAGTTTAGGACTTTAGAGAAGAGCACTGAAATTAATGGAGGAGAAATTCTAAGGCAAAGAAAACATGTTCTAATCCTTTGCGGGGTTGCTCATACATCACTGAATTTCTCCCCAAACCATGAAGAAATTTACTTGAGATTCATGTTTATCAAATTGGTTACAAGACAGGCTTTAAATTTCTTCAAACAAGTATCTGATTCCATCATTTTTTCTCTGTAGTCTAATACCAGCTTTTTCTGAATGCCTCAATACTATGCAGCAGGTAGTTTCTTCCTGATTATCTGTTCAGTGACAATAGGAAGAAAATGGTGTATGCTTCATGCTGCTGCTGCTTGGTGTGTTATTTAGGTAGCAGGTACTACAAAGGTGGCTCCAGAGAGACCCCACCAGGTAAGCATGTTGAGACGCTATAATGGCCCCTTGGTTTCTTCAAGTTTCATTCTAACACTTTAGTGATGTGCAGGTAGGATGTTATTAAATTATTAAGTTATTATGAACACACATTCATGAGGTTAAAGGTTTTTTTCTTTTTTTTTTACAAATATACCTTCATTGAACATCTCTGAGAGTGATCAAAGGTGCACCAGAAAATGTAATGTTGCTCTGCCATGCATACTGTTTTCTCAGTGATAGCTCTGAGTTCTACAACCCCCAGCTTCTCCTTCTGTCCTCTCTTTTCCAATGTGTACACATCTCATTTTTTTAATTTTAGTTCTTAGTGGGAGGACAGCAATTAACTAAATTAATAAATTTGAAAAGACTCTGATTAATGGATTTTATTTCAAAATGCATCTTCCAATCCCCCATTTAAGCTTTTCTATCTTCCTTACCATTTCATTTTGGACTGTCATAATAAAGGATAAGATTGATCACCAAGGGTCTTTCCAATCATGAAATGCAATGCATATTCCATACCCGCCATTTACATATTGTGAATATAAATATGGAGATAAGCCTTTCTTACATGCTTATAACTCATAACCTAGTGTGCAGAAGTGGTCAGAGTCTCCCTGATCTCTTGAGCATCTAGCAAAACTGTTCATCAGAATTTGCAAGAATATATTTCTCAGACTGGTGATTGCTAAGGATACCTTTCACTCCAAGACCATGGCATATTAACATTAATTCAAGCTATTGGCAGGCTTTCAGTAAATTTAATGATTTAGAGTTCCTAGGGAAAACAGACCATTGGGCAGCATATACAATGTTAAAGGGGTAGAATTAATCTGCCTCCTGCAGAATGATGAGCTGTTGGGGGCATACTGTTAAGGGAATACTGCTATTTGTGAAGCAGCTACTCTGTTCTTAATGCATCCCTCACCCCCACACCCCCAAGTGCTCTCCTTTCTCCATCTTTATGTTTCCCTTCTCTTGTTTGTGCTCCCTACTTATTTTTGCTCTTTCCTTTTCTAGTTCTTTTCTTTTCTTCTTTCCTGGGTATACAGCACACTGTGAGTGAGGAAAGAAAGTGAAAGTCTCTCTCCTCCTTAAATTCCTTCTGTCAGCTCAGAAGTGATAGTGGACTTCCTACCTCACATAGCCTTCATAGGATGGTTGACCTTACCTGGCCCTCCTAGAGGTCAATTTCCACCTTCTCTCTAGTCCTTGTTTACATGGTAATTAACAGCCTGTCTGTAGAAGGCTTTGAAGCTCTGAGTCCCACAGCTTCTACAATCTTCTTCGGAAATGTGCAGCAGGGATAATCAACACCTTTTAGATTGACATAAGATCTTTTCACCTTAATGCTTTTGGCATGCTCTCCAGGATGAATTTTCATGAGACTCAATTCTCCATTCTGATTTTCAGAAAAAAAAAAAAAAAAAGGATTTCTGTCTGAGGCTATTTTAATTGGTGTCTTATGAATCTATCATTTTTACACTTTTACTTCTTCTGAGGGACTTAGGAATATGTTACTTTGTCTCCTTTTTGGACAATATCTGAGTAAAACATCATTAGGCTTATCAAAAATAGTATTTATGACCTGTTTGTCTTGTATTGGTTTGTCCCTTAATCACTTGGCAAAGGAAGTCGTGTTTATGTTTTCTTTATCTTTATGTGTCCATGTGTGTTGGGGCCAGAGGAGCCCATGAGATGCCCTACTCCATCACTCTCCACTGTATTCCTTTGAGACAGCATCTTTCTCTGAAACTGGAGCTAAGCTGGTAGCCTGAAAACCCTAGCTAGCTCCCTGTCTGTGCTACCACCCACTCTAAAGCTGGGGTTATAAGCTCATGTGTGACCTTGTCTAGCTTCACACATGGGGGTTGTGAATTTGAACCCATGCTTGCATGATGACTGTTCTTAACTAGTGACCCATCTTTCCTACCCTTCATTACCTTTTAAGAAAAGCAATACCTCTCCTGGGCATATACCCAGGAGATGTTCCAATTGGTAAAAAGGACACATGTTCCACTATGTTCATAGCAGCCTTATTTATAATAGCCAGAAGCTGGAAAGAACCCAGATGTCCCTCAACAGAGGAATGGATACAGAAAATGTGGTACATGTACACAATGGAGTACTATTCTGCTATTAAAAAATGAATTTATGAAATTTTTGGGCAAATGGATATATCTGGAGGATATAATCCTTAGTGAGGTAACCCAATCACAAAAGAAGTCATTGGATATGCACTCACTGATAAATGGATATTAGCCCAGAAACTTAGAATATCCAAGATACAATTTGCAAAACACAAGAAAATCAAGAAGGAAGACCAGTGCATGGATACTTCATTCCTCCTGTGAATAGGAAGCAAAAC
>LR753323.1:1281547-1334640 GCA_902729485.2 Mus minutoides
ATCAGTCATTAAACTCAGACACTATGGCATAGGACAGCTAGTGCCTACTTAAGGGACCCTGATATAGCTGTCTCGTACAGAAGTGGATGCTCATAATCATCTATAAGATAGAACACAGGGCCCACAATGGAGAAGCTAGAGATAGAACCCCAGGAGCTGAAGGGGTCTGCAACCCTAGAAGAGGATCAACAATATGAACCAACCAGAACCCCCAGAACTCGTGTTTCTGCTCCATATGTAGCAGAAGATGGCCTAGTCAGCCATCATTGGGAGGAGAGGCCCCTTGGTACTGCAATCTTTATATGCCCCAATACAGGGGAATGCCAGGGCCAAGAAGTGGGAGTGGGTGGACAGGGGAGCAGGGAGGGGGGAGGGGGAAGGGGACTTTCGGAATAGCATTTGAAATGTAAATTAAGAAAATATCTAATAAAACAATTGGAAAAAAAAAAAGAAAATGCTTCTTGAGTCAGGAAAAGGATTGCACATTTGGAGATAACTTTCTATCAAAACCATCATAAGGTAGTTACTAGTTACAATTCACCAGATTGCAAAGCGGGTCTGACACAGTAAAGGGTAAAATTTCTGCCAGAATAACTCAGATTATATATAGGTTATACTCCATAAAGTATTCAGAAGTGATTTTTATGTCCCCACTCCATGGCTGTCCTCTTAGCTGTTTGCTATGACCTCATGATTATTATCATCATGGGGAAAGTTTGTAGGATCCAGCTGGAGTAGCAGGGAAGGGGAATGCAAAAATGGAGCCAGTGAGTTTATTATAGGCAGCACCAATGAGATGTAAGTTGGAGTGTCCATCAGGGTTTATACTTATAAACAATATTTGTTTCTACATGACAAGGTAGAGATATGCAGAAAAGAAAGCTACTGTTGAGTTGAGGCAGAACCATGTACTGCTCTCCTTGTGTTCTGTGACAATGCTATTATTGCTAGCTTACACATAGCTGAAAATAGACTCCAGCTCTGCTGCATTTTCTTAGAAAGGCAAAGAGGATGCATTTATGTTGTATTTTGTTTTAAAATAGGCCTGCATAGATTTCTGATTCTCAGAGGCCTTACAATTTTGCCAAGACCACATACACTGTTCTTGTTATTTTTTTTTTTATCATGAGGTATATTTATCCAGGAGACATTATTCCATGGTTATTTCTGATTTTCTGTGTTAAAATAGAGCCAGTGCTTTTAAAATTCCTGAATCCTAGTCTGTCCATGGAGGCAAATGCCTTTAATCACAGCATTAGGAAGGCAGAAATAGGAGGACCATCGAAAGTTCAAAGCCAGCCTTGTCTCCATAGTGTGTTCTAAATAGACAGGGCTACACAGTAAAGCTTTGCTTAAACAAGAGAGAGAGAGAGAGAGAGAGAGAGAGAGAGAGAGAGAGAGAGAGAGAGAGAGATGACAGATTAAAAGTAAAAATTCCTCACCCCTTTTTTTTCTCCTGCCTTAGCATCCCATTTTTTAGAGAAGGTAGAACCCACTGGATCCTAAGTGCTGCCTCTAACACCTGCTTTCACACCTCTTCATTTACCTATGCCCACAGCCAGTCTAGCTCATCCATAGACTTTTTTGTTCTTTTATCCAGCCTTGTTCAATTTAGTGACCTTAAATTACTCAGAAGCTTCATCTTCTCCCTCTCCTTCTCCCTCTCCCTCTCCTTCTCTTCTCTTCTCTTCTCTTCTCTTCTCTTCTCTTCTCTTCTCTTCTCTTCTCTTCTCTTCTCTTCTCCTCTCTCTCTCTCTCTCTCTCTCTCTCTCTCTCTCTCTCTCTCTCTCTGCTTCTTTGTTCTCTGTTAACTATATCTAGGTTAAGAAGAGTAGTATTCAGCCTTGGTCTTTCCCTCTTCCTCTGTGCATAAATATTATGGAGCCTGCTGCAACATATGTGCTTGCTCATTCTAGCAGCATCTGTTTCATATAAGGTGGACTGAGCAGATACCATCTTGAACTCATCTATTTGTGTACATTCATCTACTCGTCTTCCTTTGGCTCTTCCTCTGCCTAGTATATTGAGTAAGAAGCTTGGGAGTCTTTTCCAGTTTTGCCTTTGGCTTGTGGTTTTGCCATATTTTCCAACTAGTCTCCAACTTCAGTATCATCCTTCAAGCAATCTTTCTCTGACTGGTACTGTTGCCCCACTTGGACCAAGTTATCTGTCCCCTGGAGGACTGCATTGCTCTCTAGTTGACCCTTTACTAATCTGATTTCCAAAATGGCACCTGAGTCAGCCTTTGGAGGTACAAATTTTATTTTCAAGGCTTTTAGACATAAAGTCCCCCTACTCCAAGAATAGCCCATCTTCCTTAGTTCATCTCTTGTCATGTCCTGTCTCTCCTTACTCTGTACTAGCAACTGAACTTCAAATATGCTTCTTTCTCTACCCCCACACCCCCAAAATACTGACCTTTCACCCTTTGCCACCAACCCCGACCCTTCCAAGCTTGCTAACTTCAAACTCTGCCCATTTCAAACACATACTGTGCTGGCTGACTCACAGTATGTGTTTGAAATATATTTCTTCTGTTCCATCTTCATGACTTCTGCTCTACATCTGGTTTTTCTGCAATGTACTGTGTATTCTTTCTGATAGCATTTGGGAGGCCATACATGTAATTGCTTGCTTGGTGTGACCTACAGGAAAGCACCCATAGCCTCTCTTACTTGCAGAGTGAACTCCTCAGAGCAGTGTCTAATTCTGTAACCCACCTAGTCATTGAACAAGGAAGCTACATTTTCAGTTTTATCTCTTATGTTATAGGTGAACTGATTTTACTTATTTCCTTTTGTCAATGCAATCAAAGAATAGACTGAGCACAGAAAAGCAGTGATTTGGGGTGCATTCAAAAATATAGGTGCTAGTGTTTGTGTCTGGAGTATTCTTCAAAGGCCTACATGACAAAACACTCAATGCCCCCAAGTCTCAGCTTAGTGTGATGGGAAGTGGTGGAGCAGTAGGAAATGCAAATGATTCTAAGTCTTGAGTCCTGGCAGGGTGCCATCAAAGGAAAGTTTGGGTTGCTTCCTCACTTTCTGATCGACTTCCTGGCTACATTGAGATTGAGACTGAGATTTCTCTGTCCTGTGTTTCTACCATGAGCAGCAGCTTCATCACCATCTGCAAAGTACCATTCAGGGCACCATTGTACCCTGAACCACAACCTCTGAAAACTGTGAGCCAAAAGGAAACCTTTCTTCCTCTTCAATTAATTATCTTGAGTATGTACCATCGCAGTGCAAGCAATAGTGCTTATTTATAGTTGATTACCTAGGTATAAAGTCATTAATAGCCTGCAAGTAAGTTATCATAATCAAGACCTGTATCTTGGGTGTCAGTGGGAATGAGTAATAGGTTGGCTACATTACAATTCCACCTCAATATAAGGAAGATGGTATATGGGGGATAGAAATTTGATTTTTTAAAAATCTATCCTAAGGTAAATATATGAGTAAAAGGAATTTATCTTGTGATTCCTTTCCAAAGTGACCTTCATTTATATTAAAAAAAAACATAAAAATAGTATAATGTGGCATAGGATGATATTATAATATAATGATGTCATTAGAATTATAAAAATAGTCCTTTTAATATTTCTGTCTCATCAGTGAGTAAACAAAATCTATAGAATTTATCCACTGACATATGCTTTTCTCAAACATCTGGTTGGTTTCATGGTATGAGGGAAAAGTCTTCCATGTAAACTTTGTTTGAAAATACAAGTAAAGTCATTTCCTATCTTTTCTAAAACATGCCTGAATATCCCTCACATAGTAAAGCCCAATGACACAGAGACATTTCAATTTGCTTATTGCTCATCTTGTGGTATACTCTCCCTTATTTCTATTCTCTTTGCATCTGCATGGACAGTATAGTACCCCTGAATTTTCATGAACACTTATGTATCATACTGTGAAGCCCCTAAAAATCAGAGTGTATATGGAAAGCATTTCATGTCCAGTCTTATTCCTTAAGTTCCTTAATCATGGGGTTCATATGTGATGATTGTACTGGCTTTTCTCCATTTGGAAAGAAAAGAGAGCATGTCCACTCATTCCTATTTCTCCTGGGATGCATTTTCCCTGAAGCATTGAAAGCCCATAATCTGTTCTGAGTCAATTTGATTCAACTAAAATGATTTTTTTGTCATCTTCTGGATTCAGGTTTTGTCCAGAATACTAGGTACACACTGCTTATGTCTGTGTGTGAGGTATAAACTTTGGAGAGCCTTTTGCAATTTTTTAATAGAAAAAGTTTATATTTCTAAAAGAATAATATGAGGATTTTGTGTGTGTGTGTCCAAGGGAGCATAGTTGCCCATGGAAGCCAAAAGAGGCCATTTGATAGCCCTGGAGTTGGAGTTACAGTTAGCTGTGAGCTACCTGTCATGGGTACTGGGAACTGAACTCTGCAAGGGCAGTGTGTGGTCTTAATCACTGACCCCTATCCTCTCTCTAGCCTCTCGAGAGGCTTTTTAACCCTCTCTTATTTCATTTATTTTCTTCAACATCAGTTCATTCATCAGAGAAGTGGAAAAAAATACCTATCTTGAGGGGCATTTTAAGAATGAAATGGCACAAGGTAAATAAAATGCCAATATTAATACATGGCACATGCATTAATTATATTAACTTTGTTTGTGTGTTTGTTTGTGAAACAAAGTTCCATTTTGTATCCCAGACTAGCCTGGCACTTATTTAATAGTCCAGATTGGCACCAAACTCAGAAGAGTAGTCTTAGATCGTCCTTTTGAATATTAACCTTTTTTAAATTAGATATTTTCTTTATTTACATTTCAACTGTTATCCCGAAAGTTCCCTATACCCCCCTACCCTGATCCCCCACTGCCCACTCCCACTTCCTGGCATCCCTCTGTGCTGGGGCATATAAAGTTTATAAGACCAAGGGGCCTCTCTTCCCACTAATGGCTGACTAGGCCATCTTCTGCTACATATGCATCTAGAGACATGAGCTCTGGGGGTGCAATTTAGTTCATATTGTTGTTCCACCTAAAGGGTTGTAGACCCCTTAAACTCCTTGGGTAATTTCTTTAGCTCTTCCATTGGGGGCTCTGTGTTCCATCCTACTTACAGGCCTAAACCACCATGCCCAGCTAAATATGACCTACGGAGCTGCTTTGCAAAATGGGGGCTAGAGTGCTTGTATAGCATGTATAAGTGCCTGTGTTCTATCATGAACAGAGCTTGTGGTACATACCTGTAACCTCTGAACTCAGGAGATTGTTAGAAACAGGAATATCAGAAGTTCAATGACATATTTAACTACATATGTTTTAGGCCAACTGACAGGTTTGGGGGTATAGAAGATCCAGTATCAAAAAGGAAGGAAGGAAGGAAGGAAGGAAGGAAGGAAGGAAGGAAGGAAGGAAGGAAGGGAGGGAGGGAGGGAGGGAGGGAGGGAGGGAGGGAGGGAAGGAGGGAGGGAGGAAGGAGGGAGGGAGGAAGGGAGGAAGGAAGGAAGGAAGGAAGGAAGGGTGAGGAAGGAAGGAAAGGAGACAGAAAGAGAATGACAGAGAGATAGACACACACAGAGACAGACAGACAGATAGACAGACAGACAGAAATCTATCAAATTAAAGGGGAAAGCCAGTGCCTCTGGATTATAACATGAGCTTGAAAATCTTGCATTTTTGTTAAAAGACAAACAAATCATTGTGAAAGTAACATTGAAGTACATCTCAAAGAACCTGGGCAATGGGTATGCCACCTCAGTGGCAAGATAGCAAGTACTCTGGCCTTCCAGCAAATCTATTGTTCCATTCCCAGATACTTCATCTGCTCCTATGACACTTATTTTGGTTTGTTTCTTGGCTCCTGCTTGTGCTTTTTCAATCTCAGATAGAATAAATGCACACACCAGGAAAGAAGTGACTTTCAATGTGTGTGTGTGTGTGTGTGTGTGTGTGTGTGTGTGTGTGTATACACATGCACTCTTTTTTTCAGTGTTCTTGTTTACTGGAGGGAGGGAAGGGCAATATATATGTCATGTTTGTTCACAATGAGCCAGGCTTTTGAGGGGAAGGGTTTACTTGACAGCTGAGTATTTAATATCCTGCCTGTGGAAACTCAGTAGGTTCCAGAAAACACAGCAATAACCTGGTGTTTCTGATGTCCTTGTGGGAAAGGATTATTTACCAGCTCTGGGAGAGCAAAATGCCTTTAAATAATTCCTACTTCTGAAGTCTTTGGGCACATGATTTCATTCTGAATAAGGTCATGGGGTCTGCTTAGGAATAATCTACCATTGTTCAAAGTTTGACCTCAAACTGCAACTTCTCAGAGTTTTGGGGGAAATTTTGAGATTAGGTTTCAAATGGAAAAGAAACTTAAATGAGTGTTTTATCTTTAACTGTGTTCTTGGCTGCCATGTCATGGATTATGAACTCTAAGCTTCTAAACTTGCACCTTCCTGAGATATTTCCTGTTACTGTGTTATTGCTATGAAGTAAGGTGAAAAAAAAAAAAAAACAGGACAAACTAACCAATTATAACTGGAATATCTTTCCCTATAATTATGAGATTGGCATTATTTTTGTTGTATTTTGAGAGAGTTTATCTAGTTTTTCTTAGTTATATAAGGTGCAATGTTGTCTTTCACATGTAGAGCCGATTGTGCACTACTTATGTTGTCTCTTTACCATGTGTATTGAACTTTGACTCTTCATTTTAATAGGAGAGAAATGTCAAATAATGAATTTTGACAACTTGGAATTGCTGACAAGGTCCAGTGTGGCTGAGTGTACCCAGTAGTCCCAAATAACAAACTATTAGGGCAATTAAAGGCAAAAAATAGAAGGGTAGTCAAGGGAAGATGGAGATATCAAAGAGAAGGAAGAGATACTTTTCGTTTTTTATTGGATATTTTCTATATTACCATTTCAAATGTTATCCCCTTTCCTGGTTTCCCCTTTGCCAGCCCCCCCCCCAAAAAAAAACCTATCCTATACCCCCTCCCCCTGCTTCTATGAGGGCATTGACCCATCCACTCATTCCTGTCTCCCCACCCTAGAATTCCCCTACACTGGGGTATTGAACCTTCACAGGAGCCTCTCCTCCTATTGATGCCTACAAGGCCATCCTCTGCTACATATGTGGCTGGAGCCATGGGTCCCTCCATGTGTACTCCTTGGTTGGTGTTTTAGTCCCTGAGAGCTCTGGGGAGGTCTGGTTGGTTGATATTGTTGTTCTTCCAATGGGGTTGCAAACTCCTTCAGCTCCTTCAGTCCTTTCTCTAACTCCTCCATTGGGGACCCCATGCTCAGTCCAGTGGTTGGCTGTGAGCATCCACCTCTGCATTTGTCTGGCACTGGCAGAGCCTCTCAGGAGACAACTATATCAGGCTCTTGTCAGCAAGCACTTGTTGGCACCCACCATAGTGTCTGGGTCTGGTAACTGTATATGGGATGGATCCATCTTCATGTTTCAATTACTTATTGAATATTTGTGAATATCAGTATCTTAGCACAGCATTATTGTATTCATGGAAGAACAGCAGAGCATCACTTGGAGAAAAAAGTAGACAGCATTTTCCATGGACAAAGTGTTTCTAGTATGAACTTGAAGTGTGTTCCTTGTCATTTCTTTTTAGGTAGATATCCTCTACATCCTATTAATTGTCAACCAGACCAGTCATTCTTTAGACCAAGCATCCACAATTAGAGCTTCACATACTCATTGTTCTTACTTTGCTTCTTTGTCCATTTATATACGTAGTATTTCTGAAATATCATAGTTTCCCTTTAAAAGACCTACTCTCTGTATTGAAAAAGCTTGAAAAAGAACATTTAAATTCATTTTACTTGGGAACCACAGAAGCTTCCATAACATTTGGCCTTGGAAGCTAAGCTTGGATGGTCTAACTCCTCAAAGTTCCCTGAGCAAAGCTATTATATGAGAACATTATTAGACACAGCCTCTGATTCCAATTAGGGTGGGGACTGGCCTTCGGCATTCACCAGAGCTGCCAGCCCAAAGAGATGCTGCCAGCCTACAGACCCACTCCAAGCAATCAGGTAAATGAAAAGTCCAGGCTTAAAATCAGAGTTATTGCCTACATAACCCTCAATGTTGTTGCTTCCTAAGGCCCAGTTTTCCCATCAGAGAAGTCATTATGCTCTTTCAATTCAAGAAAACACAAAGGCCTCCAACATTTGTTTTCTAATTCAAAGTATTTCTGAGCATCTGCTATAAGAGCTATATAAATTACAATTCTTTCCCCTTACACTGAGATAATGGTGGAACTACTTCAATAATACTCAAGCTTCTTCAAAGACAGGAAACACAGATTCTGTTCCCCAGCCAAAGAAGCTTGTTCATAGGTTGAGCAATTCATTTTCATTTTCATTCAGTGTTACAGCACAATGAAATGTGTGTTGAACAGATTCCTTCCTCCCCTGCCTTTTGATACCCATTTTCACTCTTATTAGTCCCCTTTGGTCTCCTGGATCATTTCAGTTATATTCGCATTAAATATCTACACCCACTGTTTTACGTGACTATATAAAATTTAGGAACCACAAATAAGGAAAAATATTTGATGGTTCTTTTTACAAACTATTTCCAGAAAAGTTCAAATGTTCTCAGAACAAAGAAATGATGGATGTGTAATGATACAGAAGATTGAATCATTATTATATAGAATGTGTGGAATAGTATTCTGTTGTCTATAAATATGTACAACAATTTGTGATGCTCACATCTTTATTGTTGTACCAAAATATCCAAGAGAAACAATTCCAGAAGAAGAAAAATCTAGATTAACTTTTAACTGTCAGTTTCAGAGTTTCAGTCAATAGACATTTGTCTACATTGCTTGTGGACATATGTTGAGGCATTTCAGTGTAGTGGAGCCTCCATTTACTGCATCTAGCAAGAGGAGAATGAGGGAGCCTGCAACAACATATAGGTTTCCTCCAAGGAGACCCTACCTCTGAAGTATCTACTACATCCTGAAATGTGACCATGTTGTGAAAGAATCTATTCTTGGCATTAACTACCAATGGAGTCAGAGTCCTACTGATGCAACAATACCCTCCTAATGGTCCCAGATCTACTGCACCTGGAAGCTAACCATCAACACCTGGGCCACTGGGAGACTTTTTCATCCCATTCATAACATTGCTCTAGGTCAAGAAAAGTATTCTATAGAAAAACAATATCCCCAAATGTATATAAGGGCAAATGTGTCCCTTATTTCTCTGATTCACTCCTTTTATGACTGAGACTTTGAGGAAAATATATACCTCTTCCAACTTTCCTGTCCAGATTGGAGGTACCTCTTGGCAGTTAATCCCCCTTTCTCTGTAATAACATTGCTTATCCTTTAAACATCCATCTTGCCAGAACAAATGGAAAAGGCTTGAGGGAGAGACACCACCTCATTTGTCTGTCTGTCCTTGACAGTAGTAGAATTCCTTATTTTCAGGTACTCAGTTCATACATGCTCAACAAATAGATGAATGGGATTCCTTTTAGATGATAGCTGTCTAAATGACAATCTTCATGATTGTGCCACGCCTACTTTTATCTCTTGCTCTGGTGCCAAGACCAATTTCTTTTTTTAATTAGAAATTTTCTTTATTTACATTTCAAATGTTATCCCCTTTCCAGGTTTCCCCTCCAAAATCCCCTATCCTCTCCCCCTTCCTCCTGCTCACCAACGCACTCACTCCCACCTCTCTGCCCTCAAATTCCCCTACACTGGGGCATCTAGCCTTCACAAGACCAAGAGCCTCCCCTCCCACTGATGCCAGACAAGGCCATCCTCTGCTATATATGTGGCTGGAGCAATGGGTCCCTCCATGTGTAGTTTTTGTTTGCTGGTTTAGTCCCTGGGAGTTCTGGGTATACAGGTTGGTTGATACTGTTTTTCCTCTGGATCTTTCTTTTCCTCTATATGATTAATGATGTACCTATTTCAGTTTTGTAAATTTACTTTACGGCCAGTACACATGCATTTAGCCTCTCTGCTTTATTTCTAAGATTGTTAAATGTTTTCTTGCCTGGACCATTTTTTTTTAATTAGATATTTTCTTCATTTACATTTCAAATGCTATCCCAAAAGTCCCCTATGACCTTCCCTCCGCCCTGATCCCCTACCTGCCCACTCCCACTTTTTTGCCCTGGCATTCCCCTGTACTGGAGCATATAGTTTGTAAGACCAGGGAGCCTCTCTTCCCAATGATGGTTTATTAGGCCATCTTCTGCTATATATGCATCTAGAGACACAAGCTCTGGAGGTATTGGTTAGTTCATATTGTTGTTCCACCTAAAGGGTTGTATACCCATTCAGCTACTTGGGTAATTTCTCTAGCTCCTCCATTGGGGCCCCTGTTTTCCATCCTATAGATGACTATAAGCATCCCCTTCTGTATTTGCCAGGCACTGGCATAGCCTCACTCGAAATAGCTATATCAGGGTCCTGAAATGTTCAGCAAAATCTTGCTGGCATACACAATAGTGTCTGGGATTGGTGGCTGATTATGGGATGGATACCCATGTGGGGTAGTCTCCAGGTGGTCCATCCTTTCCTCTTAGGTCCAATCTTTGTCTCTGTAACTCCTTTCATGGGTGTTTTGTTCTCTATTCTAAGAAGGAATGAAGTATCAACACTTTGGTCTTTGTTCTTTTTGATTTTCTTGTCTTTTGCAAATTGTATCTTGGATATTCTAAGTTTCTGGGCTAATATCCACTTATCAGTGAGTGCATATCAAGTGACTTCCTTTGTGATTGGGTTACCTCACTAAGGATGATATCCTCCAGATACATCCATTTGATAAAGAATTTCATAAATTCATTGTTTTTAATAGCTGAGTAGTACTCCATTGTGTAAATGTACCACAATTTCTGTATCCATTCCTCTGTTGAGGGACATCTGGGTTCTTTCCAGCTTCAGGCTCTTATAAATAAGGCTGCTATGAACATAGTGGAGCATGTGTTCTTATTACCAGTTGGAACATCTTCTGGGTATATGCCCAGGAGAGCTATTGCTGAATCTTCTGATAGTACTATGTCCAATTTTCTGAAGAACCTCCAGACTGATTTCCAGAGTGGTTGTACCAGCTTACAATCCCACCAGAAATGGAGGAGTGCTCCTCTTTCTCCACATCCTCACCAGCATCTGCTGTCATCTGAGTTTTTGAAATTAGCCATTCTGACTGGAATGAGGTGGAATCTCAAGGTTGTTTTGATTTGCATTTCCCAGATGATTAAGGAAGTTGAACATTTTTTGAGGTGCTTCTCAGCCATTCGGTATTCCTCACTTCAGAATTCTTTGATTAGCTCTGTACCCCATTTTTAATGGGGTTATTTGAATTTCTGCAGTCTAGCTTCTTGAGCTCTTTGTATATTTTGGATATTATTCCCATTTCAGATTTAAGATTGGTAAAAATCCTTTCCCAATCTGTTGGTGGCCTTTTTGTTTTATTGATAGTGTCTTTTGCCTTACAGAAGCTTTGCAATTTCATGAGGTCCCATTTGTCAATTCTTGATCTTACAGCACAAACCATTTCTGTTCTGTTTAGGAATTTTTCCCCTGTGCCCATATCTTCAAGACTTTCTCCCACTTTCTCTTTTATGAGTTTCAGTGTCTCTGGTTTTATGTGGAGCTCTTTGATCTACTTAGACTTGAACTTTGTACAAGGAGATAAGAATGGATCAATTCGAATTCTTCTACATGATAACTGCCAGTTGTGCCAGCACCATTTGTTGAAAATGCTGTCTTTTTTTCCACTGCGTGATTTTAGCTCCCTTGTCTAAGATCAAGTGACCATAGGTGTGTGGATTCATTTCTGGGTCTTCAATTCTATTCCATTGGTCTACCTGTCTGTCACTGTACCAGTACCATGCAGTTTTTATCACAATTACTCTGTAGTACAGCTTGAGGTCAGGTATGGTGATTCCACCAGAGGTTCTTTTATTGTTGAGAATAGTTGTTGCTATCCTAGGTTTTTTATTATTCCAGATAAATTTGCAAATTGCCCTTTCTAACTCAGTGAAAAATTGAGTTGGATTTTGATGGGAATTGCATTGAATCTGTAGAGTGCTATCAGGCAGGACACCCATTTTGACTATATTAATCCTGCCAATCCATGAGCATGGAAGATCTTTCCATCTTCTGATATCTTATTCAATTTCTTTCTTCAGAGACTTGAAGTTCTTATCATACAGATCTTTCACTTCCTTAATTAGATTCACACCAAGATATTTTATATTGTTTGTGACTATTGTGAAGGGTGTTGTTTCCCTAATTTCTTTCTCAGCCTGTTTATCCTTTGTGTAGAGAAAGGCCATTGATTTGTTTGAGTTGATTTTATATCCCGCTAATGCACTGAAGGTGTTTATCAGGTTCATGAGTTCTCTGGAGGAATTTTTAGGGTCACTTATATATACTATCTTATCATCTGCAAATAGTGATATTTTGACTTCTTCCTTTCCAATCTGTATCCCCTTGATCTCCTTTTCTTGTTGAATTCATCTGGCTAGGACTTCAAGTACTATGTTGAATAGGTAGGGAGAAAGTTGGCAGCCTTTTCTAGTCCCTGATTTTAGTGGGATTGTTTTGAGTTTCTCTACATTTAGTTTGCTGTTGGCTACTGTTTTGCTGTAGATTGCTTTTATTATGTTTAGGTATGGGCCTTTAATTCCTCATCTTTCTAAGACTTTTATTATGAATGGGTGTTGGATTTTGTCAAATGCTTTCTCAGTGTCCAAGGAGATGATCATGTAATTGTGGCTTCACAGAATGACTTGGGTAGAGTACCTTCTGTTTCTATTTTGTGGAATAGTTTGAGGATAGTTGGAATTAGGTCTTCTTTGAAGGTCTGATAGAACTGCACTAAACCCATCTCGTCCTGGATTTTTTTTTTTTTTTTTTTTGGTTGGGAGACTATTGATAACTGTTTCTGTTTCTTTAGAGGAAATGGGACTGTCTAGAACGTTAATATGATCCTGATTTAATTTTGGTACCTGGTATCTCTCTAGGAAGTTGTCCATTCATCCAGGTTTTTCAGTTTTGTTGAGTACAGCCTTTTGTAGTAGAATCTGCTGATATTTTGGATTTCCTCAGGTTCTGTTGTTATGTCTCCTTTTACATTTCTGATGTTGTTAATTAAAATACTGTCCCTGTGCCCTCTCGTTAGTCTGGCTAAGGGTTTATCTATTTTGTTGATTTTCTCAAAGAACCAGCTTCTGGTTTGGTTGATTCTTTGAATAGTTCTTTTTGTTTCCACTTGGTTGATTTCAGCTCTGAGTTTGATTATTTCCTGTCATCTACTCCTCTTGGGTGGATTTTCTTCCTTTAGTTCTAGAGCTTCTAGGTGTGCTGTCAGTCTGCTAGTGTATGCTCTCTCTAGCTTCTTTTTGGAGGCACTAATTGCTATAAGTTTTCCTGTTAGGATGCCTTCATTGTTTCCCATAAGTTGGGTCATGTTATGGCTTCCTTTTTATTAAACTCTAAAATGTCTTTAATTTCTTTCTTTATTTCTTCCTTAACCAAGGTATCATTGATTAGAGTGTTGTTCAGTTTCCATGTGAATGCTGGCTTTCTATTATTTATGCTGTTATTGAAGGTCAGCCTTAGTCCATGGTGATCTGATAGGATGCATAGGATAATTTAAATATTTTTGTATCTGTGGAGGCCTAATTTGTGACCGATTATATGGTCAGATTTGGAAGAAGTACCATGTGGTGCTGAGAAGAAGGTTGATCCTTTTTTTTTTTTAGGATAAAATGTTCTGTAGATATCTATTAAATCCATTTGTTTCATAATTTCTGTTAGTGTCCATGTGTCTCTGTTTAGTTTCTGTTTCCAGGATCTGTCCAATGATGAACATCTGCCTAGTTTCTGTTTCCAGGATCTGTCCAATGGTGAACATCTGCCACACAGATACAACTTTATTCTTAGGATGAAATAACATTGTCAGTGTCTCTTTGTTTAAGATGACAAACAATTTTCAGAAGCTTTCTATTAGTTTTCTAGACAAAAACATCAGTAACACTTGGAATTCACAGGAGTATTTCTATTCACATTGCACAGAATTCAAGATTTGTGGTGGGCTTCAAATCAGGTTGCTTCTAAACATTGTATTTATGATACATAGATTTCTGTATTGCCTTTTAAAAATGTATCATTAATCCATATACCTGTCTACTTATACAGACCTTTACTTAAAACCTTCTAAATGCCAAGTTGTTTATAGGATATTGGGGATATATATATATATATATATATATATATATATATATATATATATATGAATAAAAAAAATCTCTGTACTCTAATCTCAAGAAATCAAAAGCATAAAATAAAATCTCTCTCTGTCTCTGTTTGTGTGTGTGTGTGTGTGTGTGTGTGTGTGTGTGCACGTGCACATGTGTGTGTTTGTGTGTGTGTGTCTGTGTCTGTGTGTATTCATAAATCATGAGGTGAGTGTTTCAGGGAAAAACAGTAACATCTAATGTCATTTTAAAAATAAGTAGGAGATGTTCTCAACTTTTTAAATGATAGTGTGTAAGTTTGTTCAAGTTAGGTTTAGCTTCCACATTTATTGACTTGCTTGCCTGTGCAAGGAGCTAGACCTGAAGTGGCATAGCAAGAAAGGATCCAAAGCCTTCTAGGGCCAGTAACCACCAAGAAATAGCTTCCTGCTTACAGTCATTCATGTAACCCTGGAAGCAACATCTAGCTCCAGTGAGATCCTCAGATGACTGTGACAATAGTTTTAACATCACTACCTCCTTCTAGAGAATCTGTAAGAATAAATGTTTGTCATTGCTAAGCTTTATGATAACTCGTTTCTCAACAGTGGACAACAAATGTATATGTATTTTGTATATCAAGTATTTTGGGAAAAGAGATTAAAGATGATAAGAGACTTTCTACATGCTAGCGAATAGACATGAGGGCTTCCTACATTCCCCCCACAAAAGTTTTCAATGAAGGTCTTTCTGGGCACTTTAATTTATTCATCATTATGTGTACACACTGTGTCAGGGAGTCAATGCTATAGAACATTCTTGGAAGTCAGAGAACAACACAGAGTACCAGTCTTCACCTACTTCCTTGTTTGAGATGGGGGGGGGGTGTCTCTATCTTCTTTTTGTTGTTTTTCCAGGGTATATGCCAGGCTAGCAGTCTATGATCTAACCTTCTGAGGATTCTTCTGTGTTTTCTTTCTCCTTCCCTCCCCCCCCCGCTCTCTCCCTCCCTCCTTGTCTCTCTTTTTCTCTCCTCCTCCCTCCCTCCTCTTTCCTTTCCTCTCCCCTTCCCCATCTCCTATCTTTAAATAATGCCTGCTTTCATAGTCAATAGCTCAAGATTATAAGGAAATTGAGTGACTTCTTTCCATCACCACATCATGGTTTTATTCCTGAACATATGGGGATGGAATGGAATTAAGAGACGGAAACTAGATTTTTTTGTTAGATTTTTGAAAATTTAAATAATATATTTAATCACTTTCTTATTGTTTTATATACTAATAGAGTATCTTTTGATACTTTCCCTGATACATTGGTTTACCTATCTTTACAATATTTCATCTTACAATTGTTTGTTTTTGTTTTCATTCTCATCTTTTGTGTATGTAAGTATAGGGACATGCCACAGAACATACTAGGGAGTCACAGAACAAGCTTGGGTACCAGTCCTCACCCACTCCTTTCTTTGAGAGAGGGTCATTTGTTTTATTTTCTTCATTTCATCTGATCCAGTGTCAATCCTGCGGCACAGCTGTCCTAACCTTTCCTCCATCCCTTGGTGATTGTTCTTAGCCACTGTGTTTTCTCTCTCTGTTTTTGTTGCATAATCTTGTGTTTTACTTGAGTCCATTCTTAAGTAACTTTAAAGGAATAGTTGAATGGGAAGTTAGCTCTCATATCTTTCTATACACCTGCTTTTTCCTGTTTGGTTTATAGTAAAACTGTAGATGGAAAGTGTTTTGTGTTTTTATAGTTCATTTTCTAAGAATTGTACCATGATATCATCATTAGGGATAAGAAGTCTGAAGCTATTTAGATGGAATTGTTTTATGGGTAATTGTTTTCTTCTTCTTTAGTGTTTTCTATTGAACATGTATATTCTCAAGTGTTATTGATGTTTCTAGAGACTTTTCTTTAAACATCAACTGCATTTCAGAATGAATGAGTGACTTTGTTGCAAAATTGCCTAAACATGACCTCTAGAACTGTTGACAATTCTATACTCTATATTTATTGTTTATTAGATATTTTCTTTATTTACATTTCAAATGCTATCCCCTTTCCTGGTTTCCCATCTGAAAATCCTCTATCTCCTCCCCTCTCCCCCTGCTCCCCAACCAACCCATTCCCACTTCCTGGCCCTGGCATTCCCCTATACTGGGGCACTATACTCTATATTTATTTTGCTCTTTCATTCTGATGCTCTTCTTACATGACTGTTGAAACTTCTATATTGTTGTTTCTCTGCTTTTCTTCTCTCTCCCCTTTTGCTTCATATATATATATATATATATATATATATATATATATATATATATATACTTTCTTTGATGTTGCTTTTTGTTAAAAACAAGTTTTTCTAATGTGTTGTTGTTGCTGCTGCTGCTACTTCTGTGTTGTTGTTGTTGTTTTCTAGTTGTTCCATTTTGAAGCATTCTGTTCTTTCCCTATAAGTTTTCCCTAAATCTTCTTGGCTATAATAGTTTACATAATTTTGCTGAATTTTCTATTGGCTCCCTGTCATTTCTCCTTTTGTCTGTCTTTGGTTTTCTTTTTCTATTGGTCGATGATTGTCAGTTTATAGCTAATCATGAGGAACTCTGAATCTGCTTTTGAAATGGTAGTCATTACTTTATAGCATGTTTGAGGCTAGCCTGGAATATATGAGACCGTATCTCAGTCTTTGTTTTAAGAAAGTGACACAGCAGGTGCTCTGTGTTTGACTTTTTGCTCTTTTGTGTATGAATGTGCATATTTTATGTGTGTCTCTGAGAGTGAATGAAAACAAAATCAAGAACCTACTTTAATTATATATTTTATATATTTCCTATTTTTAACATCAATTTTCAAACTATTACACATGTTTAGAAATTAATAGTATTGTGTCCTTAGTTATCACCTTTGGAATTTTTGACTGTTTTCAGTAGTTTACTATTAAAAATAGTAATAGTAGAATTCTTTCCCATGGCTTTGATTGTTTTTTTTATTATTATTATTATACCTTATTTGAAATGATGCTTCTTAGAGAAAAGTTTATATGTTTCTATGTTCCTGAGACATATTGGCAAATTGCTCTGCAGAAAAGTCTTTTTCCTTGATCTTCCACTATGTTTCTTATAGTTTCATACCAACATCAAGTACAATAGCGCCCCTGTAACTGCATTTTTATGTTCTGAGGATTCATTTACCACATTCCAGGAAATATTACATGGAAAATTACAGAAATAAACAGTTCATAAGATTTTAATGGCATATGATCCCAAGGAATGTGATAAAATCTCCTAGCCTATTTCTTTCCTTTTCAGGATATGAATCAATCCATTTTATATGCTGTATATACTACATTCTCATTAATCATTTAAATGCTTTCTCAGTTATCAGCTTGAATGCCCCAGTGGCAGAAGGCTTGTGTTCAAATAACCTTTATTGTACTTAATAATGGCCACACAGTATAAGAATGCTGATGCTGGCGATTAATACATGCCAAAGAGAAATCATGTTTAATCTTTTCTCTAGCATATATATTTAGCTTTGTTTAAAACTCCTTGAACTTTAAAGAAATCAATAAATTCTTGTTACTATCACAATGTGTTTTCCTGTGGGGTCCCAGACTCTTTTTTTTTCTTTCTTTCTTTCTTTCTTTCTTTCTTTCTTTCTTTCTTTCTTTCTTTCTTTCTTTCTTCCTTTCTTCCTTTCTTCCTTTCTTCCTTTCTTCCTTTCTTCCTTTCTTCTTTCCTTTTTCCTTTCTTTCCTTTCTTTCCTTTCTTTCCTTTCTTTCCTTCCTTTCTTTCTTTCTTTCCTTCCTTCCTTCCTTCCTTCCTTCTTTCTTTCCTTTTTCTTTCTCTTCCTTTCTTTCTCTTTTTGAAAACTTTTTAAAGCTTTATTTTATTATCAAAATATATTTTAATTAAAAAAAAAGAATTACATTGCTTATCTCCCTTTCCTTACTTCAGCCTCTCTTAGGTTTTCTCACTCTTACCCTTACTATGTCTTCCAAGACTCTTAAGTTTACAATCTCTTTTCTTTGATTGTTATTGTTATATACACACATATTTGAGTGTATGTATATGAACAGAGATATAAATACAACATAATGAGTCCATTTTTATTACTTATGTGTATATGGATTTAGGGATGCCTACTCTGCATTGGACAACCAATACGTGTCTTAGCCTAGGGATGGGCTAATTTTTCTCTCAGCCATTATTAGTTGCCTATTATTCTTTGTTTAAAGATGAGAACTCATGAACTTCTCCTCCTTCCACATTAACATGTCCATTGACATCACCATTGTTCAGATTGTACTTATATAAACATTTCTAGGAGATATTATTTCACAGCAGATTTCTTGGTATTCTGGCTTTTGCAGTCTTTCCACACCCCTTTTCTGCTTGGTTCCCTGAGCCACAGATACAGCAGCTTTGATATAGATGTATCCACTTGGGCTGGGATAACTAATACCTGTTTGCAGTTGCCTTTTTCTGTGATGGTCTACATTGGCTCTAAAATGAGGGATGTATATTAACTTACATGCATTTTCTATATTTTTATGTTTTCTATATTATTGTATTCTCTGTATTATTAGGTGCCAAGTATGGTTCTTCAACCTTGGTACAATTAATATGTAGACAGAATGACTCTGTGTTGATGCTGGACAGGAGACATGTAGCTGTCCTGCACACTGAAGAATATTTAGCAATATGCTCATATTTTATTCAATACATATTATTTAGCAGCCAGTTCTCCAAGACATGACAGCCAAAACGGACCTTATCTAAGAACCTCTGTGCTAGGGTAGACAGGAAGGGGGAAAGAATGAGGTGAAATAGAAATAAAAAAGAATACTGCTTATTATAAATTAAAGAAGATACAGATATTTGAATCCAGTCTAACAAATGTGTTTTTTTTTTTCTCTTGAATTATAACGGCTTTTTCCTTTGCTCATTCCACAGTAAATCATTTATGAATTTTGGCAAAAAAAATTAAGCAAATACCTACTTAACTCATAAAGTAAATTTTAATAAGGAATATGGAAATTTTTGTAAATGAAACCTGAAAATAATCTTTTAAATCATTTAATCCCACCTCACATTGGCTTTGCTGGTGAGCACTTTGTGAGTAAGTAGGGATTTAAAAACTCATTTTCAGTCTTTTTCAAATTCCAGCTTTAGTTAATTCCTAACTACAGTTTAAAATAGAGCAAAGGAATGCCATTGTTGTAATATGGAGGATGACAAGTAGCCATGGAAATGATTGGAATATTGTTTCTGGAAGGTGTGTGTAAAATGTTATGAGTATATTCTTGCATCCTACATTGCCCTTTGATATTTTAAGGCTTACCTTTTAGCCCCTGGTAGGTGTCTGTATTGACATAAGTACTAAAGAGCTATCCAAACCTTCAAGAACACAGAAAAAGTTTATTTTCTTGGAGTTAGTTTTTCTTGTAAATAAAGTCGCAGACAGAACTAAACAGTGTAGAACAAGAAGCAATGTGTTTCTACTGGTATGGAAAGAGGATGGATAAGACTAAACTATAAACATAACCTAGAGATTTCCATATCTTCTTCCAGGAACACAGTAGTGTCTCAGCTTACAGATGACTTCCAAGGATTTAGAAATGTAGACAGAGGTTGGTGAAAATGGACAGTTTTGTTTTCTGAGTTAATGGATCAAAGCATGTGATGGGGTAATGCAGAAAAAATGCAAAGAAATGGTCAGTGGGACAATGAGAGCTGGAGACATTAATGAGCAAACACTCAGATGGCACAAGAAGGATGATCCAGGGCTAGGTAGATCGTTTAGTAAGGAAACTGCTATGAGGACATGAGTCCAATCTATAGAAGCTACATAAAGAAGCTTATTATGTGAGAGTTAGGGTAGTGTGATAGTGAGTCCTGGTGCTCCCTTCCAAGCCAGTCCATCCTCTTGGTGAGCTCCCATACAGTGAGAGACAACATCTCAGAAAAACAAGTTGTACAAAACCTAATGATTGACACTAAATTACTATGGTGTGCATATGCATGCACATGAGTGTGCGCACACACACACACACACACACACACACACACACACACAATCATGTACTCCCATACATGTACCAACAAATGTATACACACAGATACAAAAGTAGCATGGTCAAGAGATGGTTAACTATTTTCAAAAGGCCTACAAGGTTCAAAACATGAAATCCTATAAAGGGACGACCTTAAATCCTGTGATCAGATCATTTACATACAATTTGGGAAGATGATAAATGTTTGAGAAGTCAGGAAACAATCAAAGATCTTAGAAATGACAGAATAAGGACCCTCTTTACTTTCCACCTAAAACTTGGAAAAAGGAAATTTATAGTTTAAAAAAGGGCCAGGAAATACTTTTAAACAGGGAAACATCTCAAGTAGGTTTTCAAGACAAGGATAGCTTTCTGGTTGTGAAAGGCAGGGCTTTCACAGTGGGCACCATGAAGTGAATGAAAAACAAAACAAAACAAAACAAACAAACAAACAAACAAAAAAACCTGGAACCATGGAAATACAAGTGCGTAGGGGCAGTAGTGTTCTCATGTAGAGAGAGACTGAAGGTCAATATGAATAAACCAACTCTCAAGGTCATGGTAGATCTCTGCCTTGCAGCCCTTCAATATCATGACCTTTCTTTTTTACGGATGTGTCCTATCAGTTCTGGAGTTTAAATTTTTATAAACTAAATCATATTAAAGTTCATTGAGCTATTGTGATTTAGGGAAAATGTGTAAATATTTGGATCTCTTTGTATCATGAGGGTAAGTTTGCTAAGTTACAAATTTGAGAAATACTATAGGAAGGGCTATTGACTGTGCTAGCCTGAATGAACTAATGAGTTAATAGATTGTGTTTTTCTTCGCTTTGCTTTGCTCTTAGCATAGAAAGGGTTATCTGCATTCTGAAATCAATATGGAGTCACAGAACCTGGCATAGTGGTGCATACCCTTAATCCATTTTGGGGAAGCCTGAAGCAAGAGGACTGTTGCAAGTTTGAGGCCAGCTCATTCAACATAGTAAGTTCAAAGCTAGGTAGAATACTGAATGGAATTTTAATGAAAAAAAAATCAGCCTTAAAAAGAAATGACTCTACTCAGCAAGAATTAGTATTACTTATGCACAAATTGTGTCTTTTTGAGATATCCAGTTTATTTCTATTGGTAACAGTTTACAAGAGAGAGAGAGAGAGAGAGAGTGAGAGAGAGAGAGAGAATAGGAGAGAGAAAGGGAGGGAAAGAGAGAGAACATATAGTGAATATCAAACTCATTGTTTAACTAAAGCTAACCTTGAACTTACTGTAATTCTCCTGCCTCAGCTTCCTGAGTTCTTGTATTCACAACCATGTACACACTTTTATTTTCAGTGAGAAAGATACAAAACTAGTGTTAGTTACTCCTTGCCCTCCTACGCATTATATTTAACTTCCAGGTCAGCCTCAACAAAGATACCAACAGCTCTCTCTCTCTCTCTCTCTCTCTCTCTCTCTCTCTCTCTCTCTCTCTCTCTCTCCATTGCTCCCTCTCTCCCTCCCTCAATCTCTCCCTCTACCTCTCTGACCCTCTGTGTGTGTCTCTCTGTCTCTGACTTCTTCCAAGTAGTACCCAGATTTGGCAATATTTCTTCTCTGTTATGACACTATTCTTTACCCACTTCTTTGCTTCTTCTTTTTTGATGCATTTAGATTAGGATGGGTCCTAAAGGCACCCCTCAAACTTGCTGTAATCCAGTGCATATATACATGTACTTATTTCCTTTCTAGTCTTAATGGTTGATTTTACTGGCTTACGTAGGTTTGCCCTCTTAACTTTCTCAGCTTTTTAAAACTATTCAAAACTCCATTCTCTCTTGGGGATTTACTCCTTTGATGAGAAATCTGGTGCCAGTACCTCTAGAGCTGTGCCTCTTAATTTTCCTGTCTTCTCCCCTCCTTTTCTTTCCATTGTGCTTGGTTTTCTGACGTTTTGCAAAGAAGTGTCTGAAACACAAATGAATGTTTTCTATGAAGTTAGAAGTATGAATCATGCCCAAGGATTTCTGAAGAAGCAAGTTCTGTTAGGCTTTCAAAGTCCCATGACTAATTATAAGTTCTGTGAATCCTTCTTAAGATCAGACATCTAAATTTACTGATACCTCTCTGTCTTCTTTTTAACCTAAGCCTAGAAAATAAAGGAGAGAAATAAATAAGTCAACACTGCTTTTGGCCTTAGGGATTTATTATTTTGTGATTTTCCAGCCCTAAGGAGAATTAAAAGCTATTTGGATTGTATCCAGGTGCATTATTTAACAGCTAAGTGCATTGGCGAGCCAATCCACAAAAGCTTTTCAGATGACCTTAGGATGGAAACCATTCCTGCTGTTGTAGTGAAGTTATAAAAAGTCTGTTTAAGCAGACACAGCACACAAAGGCTTTGTTAAATGAAACATCCTAGAACAGAATATTAATGAAGCAACCTTATTTTTTTCTGTCATCCATTTTCAATTTGGGATCAAAGAGAAATTGTTTTATGCTTCCCCTCAACATTGCCAGTCCCCTCCCAGCTGTTCATTAAATGTGCTTGCTGGTCTTGTAATGAAATTTGGGCAATAGTAGATTTACTTAGGTTTCTATGCCAGGCTCATAAGGAAAATACATTTGGGAGAAAACTGAATGAGTGTATTACTTGATAATTTTTTTTAAAATGTCTCAATCATTCCTAATAATGGTGTGGAGAAAGCTTTGTTCATCTTAGTTTAGAGAAAAGGAAGCCTCAGAGGGGTTGGGGATGCCTCTCAAGGAAGAGAAAGTGGATCAGCCCAGTTTTAATCCAGCACATTCCATGGGGCCTTGTAGGTGGCAGATGCTCAGTGCATAATTGCTTAATGAAAAGATTACAAAACTAAGGGTTCTGGTGCCACACCCAAGGTATTTTTTCATTCCATAGCTGCCATTAGTTCCATGCAATTGTACAATCATCGGGAAAGATGCAAGAAAATGAAGGGTGTTAGCATGAGGAATTTTTTTTCTAAGCAGAAATTGAAGAGGTGAAACCTATTGTGTATCTTTCAGCTTTCTGTATAACTTGCAAAGAAAAGCCCCAATAGCTATTCTGATAAACTGATTTCACAAGGCTATTGTGTAATGAGTAAACATGGGATCCTGGAGGGATGGAGTGAAGGTGAAGGTTGTTTATTGTGGTCAAATCAAGAAGAAGTCTCCTTCCCAGACTAAGTTCAAGTGTTTTGGGCATCCATTAAGGAGGACTCAACCTTCCCACATTTAGGATTCTTATAACTCAGAAGGTACAGGTGTCACCTGATCTTTTGTGTCCTTCCATGAGAATTGGAACTCTGAAAGTGGCACAGGTATTGATATCTGATTATAAGCTTTCCATCAGCACCAAATTTCTTTTCCAGTGGCATTGCTGCCTCATGCAAGCATGAAAAAGTGTCAGACTGACATATTAGCTTGCAAGTAAATCAAAGCTCAGATTAATCACACTTCTTACATGTATCAGTGCTCAGAGCCGTATAGCTACTACATACTAGCTTTTGAACCTTAAGTAGTGAAGCTCAATGCCGCCTTGGTGACTATCAGTTAGTGGTATTTCCTATGGGAACAGGCAGGAGCCCAGAGTAGCTGGCTAGACTAGAATGGACATCCTATAATATCTGGCCAATTCTATTTTCTTTTCTAACCCTTGAAATGATAGACCGACTTATCCTATAACAAAGGAAATGAGCATCTTGTTCTAGACAAAGGGCATGAACATTACATGCCAACAGATGAGATACTTCTGCTGGTAGCAACTCACTTTTTATTATTAGGGTATCTTGTTAAATTCCATGTTTTGAGTTATTTTGAGATTCAAAGTAGTCATTAGGCATTGGAACTTCAATTTATCAACTAGGCTTTTCCCAAGAGAAGTTGAGAACTTCAGAATTCTATGAACACTGGACAAAAGCAATCAAAACCTAACTGTGAGTCAGTCATAAAATGACCACCTTCTGTATGACCTTTGAAAGGCTGCTACATTTCTCCATGCTTGAACTTTTTTAACTCAACAAAATAGAAATAAATTTTTCAAAATGATGCTGAAGATATCTCAAAAATAATGTTGCAAGATTTAAAAGATCCAAATACAATATGTCTACTTAATACTTAAATTACAGATTAAAACAAACATGTATCTCAACCAGAAAAGGGAGAGCTAGGCTTGGATATTCCTTCTACTTTATGATTTGAATATGAAAAACCTCTCATGGGTAAACTATTGTCCCTCAAGGGGTTAGCATTTTGGAAGGTAATGAAAACTTTAGGCAGCCTATTTTGAAGAAATAGAAATAGTTCTCTGGGGACAGATCTTTGAAGGTTGTGCCTTGTTCCCAAGCCCCTCTGTACCTCTCTGTGCTTTCTGACCACCACAAGAATCCTTGTTGAGTCCAGAAATGGATCTCTGGATTCAAACTTACATTAATCTATGAGGAGAAAAAAATTCCATCCTTCCTAAGATTGTTTCAGTCGGGTATTTTGTCACAGTCACAGTAATAGTACCTCATTCCACCTCTTTTTTTTTCCAACTTTTATTAGATATTTTCTACATTTACATTTCAAGTGTTATCCAGAAAGTTGGTAATGTTTAAAAAAAATAGTTCCTGTTCTCTTTAGTAATGCACAAAGTCAGAGAACAGGACCCTGAGATGGCAACCACAAAGAAGATTTGTACATTCCCTTTGATGACTGAAAGCATGAGGGTAGGAGAGTGTCAGAGGCAGAAACAATAAGGAAGGGATCTGAGGAAAGCAGAGCCGAGTATGAACAGTGTTTGCTAACCTGTCCTAACAACTCTAGAGTGCCACATTTGGTTGGTAGCCACTTAGGGGGATTCCTGGAAGTATGCTCCTTAACAACAAAGTCAAAGGAATAATAACCTCCGCTACTATAAATGATGAATAGCATAATTCTGCTAGGTTGGATATTGTCGCTTCACTTAGGCTATTGCATGTCTTCATAAAATCCATGAGCTTTGCTGGAGTTCCGAGAGAAAGAAGTGCAACTTCTCTTTACCACACTGCTGAAAGCCCAGCTGGAAACAGCTATAAACATCCAGTCTCTAGTTCTGAAGGGCATGTTGTGGAGAAACTGCAGGGCATAATTTGAAACACCATGAAATGCTACATGGCTTTATCTAAAAATAATGGTGAGGGATTGAATGGCCTTCGACTGATGCCCAAATTGCACATTAGAAAAATCTATAGTATAGAGCAAGGCTCCCTATGTGCTTGTATATGTTGTTTGGCCTATAAAACTCCAAATATTAAAATAAAAATCATTAAATACACAACTGGAAAAAGAACACTTTTATTGAAATCATTTATTTCGTTTGGTTTTCCCCCTCTTTTTCTTGTTTTTCTCTTCTTTAAATAATGCCTCTGTGACAGAAGGGTTTTCTACTGTCTTACTCATTTCCTTTCATTTGTGCATGAGACTCCCTGTATGCAAAATGATAGGTGGATGAGGCAGGGCATTCTGCCATTGCCTTGTGCATTATTTAGAAGGGAAAAGGAGCAAACTGAGAAGCTGGGCAAAGAGGAAGAGTGTTGGGTAAGATGCACGGGAGGATTTATTTTTAGGGACTGAGCACTGGGGAGGAATGAGCTCTTGAGGGACAAATTATTGAAGGTTACTCAGCTCAGTGGAGAATTATTTCTCACAGCTTCCAGGTACTAAGGCTGTTACAATTAAAGGCAGAAAGTTGTCTGCTGTTAATGGTTGTTCTACTATTTCCAAGATGTTCCATTTTATGGGGGATGGAACAAGAGCTCAGTTATAAAGTATTTGCCTGGCAAACATGAGGGCCTGCATCTGATCCCCAGAATTCACTTAAAAAGCCTGTAAGAGCCTGAGGGGCTATGTGTTTGTAAACACAGAGCTGGAGAGACAAAGACAAGCAGATTTGCAAGGTTTGCCAGTGAGTTTGTCTAGGTTACTTGGTAAGCTTCAGGTACCCACTTCAAAAACACAAAGGTGGATAACACCTGAGGAGTGACACAAAAGTTGTCCTTTGATGTGCACATGCATGTAGACATGTGGGCATGCTCCCCACCTACTCAAATGCATACTTATACACTATTCTCTCTCTCTCTCTCTCTTCCCCCCCTCTCTCTCTCTTTCTCTCTCTCTCTTCCTCTCTCTCTCTCTCTCTCTCTTACACACACACACACACACACACACACACACACACACACACACAGAGTTCCACTTATGCCAACAATTATGTCACAAATCTTCAGGCTGACCAACAGGAAACATTCTCATTGAAATAGTTTGGGATCATATAGCTTTATTGTGCCCTTAGACACAAGAATTTGGGGAGTTGTGATGTTTTAAGAATAATGTAATGAGCTCAGTCCAGAGATTCACAGATTTCTGGAACAGAACTTTCTAACCAGTGTGTCACAAAAGGATATAGGCTGGGTAACCATATGTCACAGTTTGCTGAGACTGAATTGCTTTATGTCTGTAGTCTCGGTGAGATTATTAATAGCATATCCTTTCAGTAGAACCATTGTCCCAGTTAAGATGATAAATGGTAATGGTAATATATATATATATATATATATATATATATATATATATATATATGCATGCTTAGATTTTCATCTCTCCAGACATCAGGGTGGCTCAAGTCATAGGGCCATTTATTTCATACTGTGAACAGTCTCATGCATTTTTCTCAGTCTACCACATAGATATTATCACTTGCTGTGTGTGACATGTGATGTGCCCCATACCATTAAGGGACCTCTGCTCACTGGGAACAGCATGACTCAGAATACTGCTGTGGAGACAAGTGGGTCTTTGGTGAGAGAGGAAATAAACTGAGAGAACTAAATATCAAGAAAAGAAGTCACGCAGCCTGATTTCCCTGGGCATTGGTTTGACAAATCTAAATTCCTGTAAGCTCCTTTGTAAGGATACCCTAATTCAGGACTTCCTGGCAAAACCACAATACAACACAAACCGTGGTAAGACACTACTTCCTGATAGTTTAAACCAGTCAAGAATTAAGTCTCTATAAGAATGTAGAGACCTTGAATCTCCAATGAGGGAAATGTAGAACAATAGATCCAACTTGGCTTATAGTCCAGTGGGCCATCTGTTAGTGTTGTACAAACAAACTCATATGAGAATAGGGATAATAGCATTACAGTATGTATATTCATCAACTGATAGAGGGATAAATACAATACATATATATATAACTGAAGAGAATTTAGCCACATGCTATAAAATTTTGTCAGAAATCTCCAGAATGAGCAAACTCAAAGAGACACAAACAGGTTTATGTTTTCTAGGTAGGCAGCTGCTAAAAGAATATGATGGGCAGTGACTATGGATGGGTCAAGGGTAATTTTTATAGTTTGATGAAATATTCTGAAAACACTACATGGTGACAGCTACAGAACTCTGTGTGTACTAAAATCCCATTGGGAATGTACACTTTAAAATTGTAAACTGTATGGAATAGAAATTATGTTTTATAAATTCATAATTTATGCACACCATGCCATCAGCACATGTAGTTGTAAATTTCCTATTTGTATATATTAAGAAAAGTGAAGAGAAGCAGTCTTAAATTTAATAATTTATTTTATTTAACTGAATGTATTCAAAATACTGTTTTAACACACATTATTTTTCTTAATTAGTGAAATATTTCATGTTCTTTTTATTCTATTATCTCCTGAAAAGTCAGTGTATATTTTATGCTCTTAGCCCACCTCAGTTCAAACTGGCTGTATTTCAGATGCTTAAATCTCACATGGGTCCAGCAGCTTCCATAGTGGCGAGTGTGGGTCTAACTAATGGTTATGAATAGCTGCAAGCTTCTAGGTCCTGTGCATATAAGAAGATTACATTTGAATGCTGAATTGAACTAAACTTCAGCAAGAGCTTGGTTAAAACAGAGACAAATGAAAGTGTTGTTTAATTATGTTTTGTTTATTCTTCAGGCCAGCTTGCTTACACTGTCTTACATTATTGATCATGCTGTCAAAGTAACTGTGGGATACAGATGTTCGGGGATTTTTGAGGACAAAAGCAATCAAACACTAGCCCAATCCATTCATGTTTCTTTTGAGCTCCCAGATGTGGGTGTTCTGGTCACATGGTCTTCTTTGGAAAACTTCAATGTTCCTATAATTTCTGCATTTTGTAAGAGTCAGCCCACTGTGCTCATCTTGGCACTTTGCACTTGAGCGCATGTGTGAGTGAGTGCTGGCCCACACAAATGTGTTCATGCTTATGTGTGTGTTTGTGTGTGTGTGTGTGTGTGTGTGTGTGTGTGTGTGTGTGTGTTGGGGGGGGATGTTGCAGATGATGACATCAGGAATTTTCTACAAACACTCTCCAGCCACAAACTTATTTTTTGAGACAAGGTAACTTACTGACCTTTTGTTTACTGACTTGGCTAGACTGACTATCCCAAAAGCCTCAAGGATGCTCTTGTCCTCATCTGCCCTGAAGTAGGATTATGGGTATGTGCCATTACACCTGGCTTTTTACATGAGTGAACAACTGAACTTATTTACACGGACCCTGAGAGTCTGAACTTGCGTCTTCATGCTGTAATAACAAGCTTTGAACTGACTGAGCCATTACCCCAGACTAGCATCTTGGCAGCTATAAGCTAACTCAAAAGCTCTTGTGTTTTTGTTTGTTTGTTTGTTTGATTGGTTGGTTGGTTGGTTGTTTGGTTCATTGGTTGTTTGGTTGGTTTGGTTTTTTTATGTTAAATTTTCCTACCCATATGTTGATTTTTATTTTCTCAACCTCTGAACCACAGCACAGACTATACCTTAATCCCATCTGTGGTATTCTAGCCATCTTTTGGCTATCATGTGATTTCAGGGAGAAATGCTTGAATTTTTTTGGTCATATTTACGTGAACATACAGAGATAAGGGAAAAAACATAAATAGCCTGTGGAGAAATAAGATGTCTCTTTCTTTAAAGATGTCTCTTTCTCAAAGTTAAAAAAACAAAACAAAACAGAGAAACGAAGGTTCTAAAAGGAAATGTCTTGCCTTATCAAGAGCACAATTATTTCCCTTATTAATTTCAGTGAATCTGTGTTTGTTTTGACAACTGAGAATAAAGGGGTTGGTAAGGTCTGTGAAAAGACGAGAATAAACAACAGTTTCATGAGATATTTCCTTAGGAGAATAAGATAATAACTCATGTTCCTCCTTACACTAAAAAAGGAGACATAGGATTTGGGTTTTTGGCTTCTGAACTAGTTGCTGATGTTTTTGATACATGAGAATGTGGTTTTATTTTATGCCTCTTTCCCTCCTGGAAGTATTAAACTCGTTCTGGGAACAATTGTTGCAAGCTGAGTTTGCCTGGGAAAGTTATGATGGGCTTCTCATTCCATATTCTTTTCTTTTCTCTCCTGGAATCAAGCTCCAGGGCCTTTGTGGTGAGTGAGGTGCTGTTGATGTAGTCCTCCTAATGGGCATTGCATTAGTCATCATAAAATTTCATGCAGAGCAGTGTTTCTCAAAGAGTGGCCCCCCAGCTGGGCATCAGCAACATCTCCTGGGAACTTGGTAAAAAGGAAAAAAATTATAAGCCTGTCCCCAAGATGTACTGAATCAGAAAATGGGATTTAAGAAATCTGCTAAGTGATCATAATGTGGGCTAAACTTGGAGAATGTCAGCGCAGAGTATTTCACATCACATAGATATTGTCTCCTACTGTTATTGAGGGGCTTGAAAAGTAAACATGAGTGAAAATAATCGAAAATATCCAGCTGGAAATATTTTTATTTGTTAAAGAAGAGGAAAGATGCACAATGCTCCATCAGGAATAATAATAAGTCAATTGATGAAGGTAGGATGTATAAGGCATTCATATATATATATATATATATATATATATATATACATATATATATATGAATATTATAATATTCATATATATATATATATATATATCAATATATATATATCAATACACACAAACACACACACACACACACACACACACACACACACACACACACTAGTTCTTAAAAATATGAAGGCCAGTGCAATATGGCCATTTCCAGATACTGAGAGTGTAACTCAAAGTGCATCTGTAGTACACTCAAGTTCAGTAAAACTGAATTCATTTCTTTTTTGCTGAAGGCCAAGCAAGGGTGATTCATGCTATTGTTATCTGAACTTCGAACTCTCCCTGCTTGTGGAAAGTGTTTGGTGGCTCCTTTGTCTTTCCTGATCTCTATAAGATGATATTCAGACTCTACCCACTACAATGTCTTTACTACTATGTGTCAGATTTATTTAATAGGTTTTTTAAAACTATGATAAAACAAGCATGTAAAAACCTCATCTGACTTTGTGTTTAATGACACCTCTTGTCTGCACAATAGAAATGAGAGACATTTTATCCTAATTATTGATCAATGGATTAGACCCCTTACTGTTTACATAACTTGGCTCTGTGAGCTCACAGATAAGATAAAATGAGATATAAAGAATGAAAATCTTCTTTCAAGCTTTGTTTCACTTATGGGCTCTCAAGAAGGGACCTCCTGACATAGGCCAGCATCTTCTAATCTCTTAATTCAAGTCCACCACTAAAAATTGTGTCATAGTATGTTGACAGGCACATATGCCTTTATCTTTATAGCACAATTAGTAGTGATCTAGAAAGTATGTGCCATGAATGACAGTGGCAGCAACTTTAGTGTATTTCTTTTTCAATGCTTGCTACCAGCTTAGTGCTACCAAGTTGGCTTGCCTAGTGGGCCTGTAGGACCACAGAGGAGAAATGTGATTTTGTATCCCAATAATCAGTATACTAATTTGAAATATTGTACAACATAACCTCTAGCACACTAGATTTCTGAGTCCCTGAAGTCAAATATTTCTCTAATGGGGAGAAGATCAAAGGAATTGAATCAGATAGGAAAGTGCTTTTCAGCTCCTAAAGCCCTTGCCCAGGTTCATGGGACTACAAACTCAAAATAGGAAGGAGCAGATCAGGAGGCAGGACTCTAAGGTTAGTTCATCTCAGGGCATTTGAATATGACTGTGATCATGGTGTAGCTGTGACAACTGAAAGGAGCACAACAGAGACTTGGCAATTAACTGTTCAAAAACAAGTCATGGCAAAGAGCTCAGAGCTACTTCACACTACTAAATAAGTTCCTCCCAATGTGCCTGTAGCACACTGCATAACCAGTGCACCTCTAATACCCTAATGGAGAAAAATGCCATGAGTAACCAGTTGGCTCTCCCAGAAGCCCAGGTCTCCAACATGGGCTACTATGCTTTAGCAATGATAAATCACCACCTTGATCCCAGTTCAACAATGGAAAGGAAACCAATAGGGAAGCAATGTACTTCACCCAAGGAATGATTTCTCAACCTAGGATTTTCCAGTGGATGTTTCAAGCCGGATCATTTTGGACTTCTGCTATGGTGAGTACCTCTGGGTGCTTAGAAGGGCTTAGAAATATCACTGGACTCATTACAATATTGTCTGTAAGTGATGTTCCTGGCCCCACAGTTGTGACCAGCAAAAATATTTCCAAAATTTTCCCTCTAAGGAGCAAAGTCACCCCAGGTGAGAATCAAGAGTCTAAAGTCATGAAACAAACCTCAGACACCACCACCACCACCATCATCATAATCATGTGTGTGTGTGTGTGTGTGTGTGTGTGTGTGTGTGTGTGTGTGTGTGTGTGTGTATAGGCATGTTCTTGCCATTGCAAGTGTGTAGGGGTCAGAGAACAACTTTTGAGATTGAGTTATTGTCTTCCCTATGGGTTTCAGAAATTGAACTGAGATCAATGGCTTGTGTGACAAGCAGCTTTACCTGCTGAAATATCTCATTGGCCTGAATTTTTAAAAAAAGAACTTCAAGTGAGAGCAAGCAGTCTTCCTGGAATAATCATCCCCTGCTCCTCTGGGGAGTCAAATAGAATCAATGTAATTTTTTAGTTGTCTTTTTCTTTGAAAGTGCTAGGTTCATGCTTGTGCTCTGTCCCTTTTTTTAATTAGATATTTTCTTTATATACATTTCAAATGCTATTGTGAAAGTACCCTATACCCTCCCCCTGCCCTACTCCCCTACCCACCCACTCCCACTTCTTGGCCCTGGCATTCCCCTGTACTGGGAAATTTTGCATCACCAAGTGGCCTCTCTTCCCAGTGATGGCCGACTAGGCCATCTTCTGTTACATATGCATCTAGAGACATGAGTTCTGGGGGTACTGGTTAGTTCATATTGTTGTTCCTCTTATAGGGTTGCAGACCCCTTCAGCTCCTTGGATACTTTCTCTAGCTCCTCCATTGGGGGCCCTGTGTTCCATCCTATAGATGACTGTGAGCATCCACTTCTGTATTTGCCAGGTACTGGCCCTTCTTCCCAGCCAATGAAGCCCCAAAGGTCTCAAGTAGGCCAGGTCACGGTAACCTTGAATTAGCTATGTAGACAAGGATGAACTTGAATTTCTCATTTTCCAGCCTCTATTCCCTGTATGCTAAGATTACAATCATGCATTACCAGCCCAGTTTATATTGTGCTAGATATGGAACCTAGGACTTTGTGCATGTGATCCCAGTACCCTACTAACTGACTTCCATCCCTAAACCCCTAAGTTCTTCTTATACTTCTGTTGTTCATGGTTATGAAATAAAGGCTAAGTGGTTATGTGATAATCTAGCTTCATCATGAGTCAAGAGGGTTTTGTTTTCTGTTTATTTATATGTGTAACACAACGATACTACAGATTCCAAGGGTTAGTGATAAAATTCCACTGGAGTAATAAAGGCAATACATGACAAGTATACTAGTAGCATGATTGCAGTTATTGCCAAACAGCATAGAAATATCAACATTCCCCTTTATCCAGGTATCCTTTGTTCCTTCTCTGTCTCCTCTCTATTCTGTCTCATTAAACTGTGGGTAGTACTGCCTTCTGGTGTTGGCTTCTACTACATGTAAATGTCTTCTCCACATAACTCTTGCTTTCACCTAGCTGGAAAATGACTTGGACTTAGATACCATGTGTAGCAATTGTCCTTATAAACAAAGGTGCTATTTGAAGAATGGTAATTAATTAATTTTATGCAGCAAGTATTTCTAGGATCTCCTTTGAATCATCTGTGCACATATAGAAAATGATTGAGCAAGTGCAAGACTTTCATTATTTCTGAACATCAGCTTCCCCTAAAGTTTGCAAAGTTACTGCTGCTGGTAAACAAAATGACCCGTGGATCTGTTAGAACCCTTTCCTCCACTTTAATGGTTGACACATGTTCTTAAAGCTGAAAATTATAGAAAAGTAGTCTTTAGGATACATATTATCAGAAACTAAGTTCATATACTTTGAATTAAAAATAAGCAAGCAACAAAAATAACTATGAAATTCTTGAATCAGAAACCCTCCTGCCAACAAGCTAAGTTCCTTTTCTTTAAATAAAAACCACTAAGAAATATAGCATAAACTAGGCAATTTCAAGACCAATAAATGCAGTTTGGTCTCACACAAATTTTATTATTTCTGTCATTGATTTGGTTAAGAAATTTGGGCTAGAAAGGAAATCACATTCCTAGCATATGCCTAGGAAATATTAAATTACCCAGGGAAATGGGTGAGCTCCCTTTTTGTACAAGAAAGACTAATAGAAATTACTGCTGTCTTTGTTGTAGCAGGGAGGCCAAAGGTCACGTGTCTTACAATGAATGTACTTCAGTTTTTTTCACTCTTCATTAATATGTTTAATTTCTAGTTAAGTGATATGGTCAGGTTAATCATTTCTTACTCAAAGGAGTGTTCAAAGAAATACCAATTTCATGCTAGTCTTTTCCTTTAGGAAGAGTAGTTAGCCCAATACATACTCTACCCACCAACTTCTCTATGTAAAATTGGGGTGGGGTGTACATGTCTGGTGGTTTCCTTGAGATCCTACTTCATATATGTATATGAATATACATTATGAATGATTATATAGTACTACATTATATAGATAAATATATAATATTATATGTACATATATAAATATAAAGGGACTTAAGGGAGTCATTCTCTTACTGTATCCTATCTGGATAATGAGTTTTCACATGCAGTAATCCACAAGTGGGCCAAACTATTGGAAATTCTGAGTTGTAAGATTTTTGCCAGTTTGTCACTCAGCCAAACTGATTGTATTCAATCATCTGAGTTCTGATACAGCCTTCCAAAAGAACCATAAAATCACAAGATAAACCAATTCAAGATGTAGTGACTGAATTTCGGAGGCCCTCATGCTAACATCCCAGCTGAGTAGCTATGGACATGTTGCTGAGTGTCTTTGATCTTCACTAGATTCAAGTGTTAAAAGGAACCATTATATGTATCTTGTAATCATGTGTTGTATCTAAGTCGGTAGTACATCTCAAATTTCTTTGGAACTTGTACAGGTATAATAGGAGACATGTTTTTTTATTTTCAGTTATTAAAATTATATTATCTGCATGGCTGGACTTTCAGGATGAAACAGAATTTTTTTCTTAAAATGATGAAAGAATTCAGCAAAATACAATGCTAATACAAATCATGCCATTACTAATAACAATGTTCCAGATTTATTCATAGGTTTTCTGTGGTTGCTATTTTATACACTTCTCCATAGCCCTGTGAAAAGATCACAATTTATTTCATCTATTTTGATCACTGAAAGAGCATCTAAATCAAATAGGATCTTTGATGCCAACCCATTTGCCTATGTTTAAGGGGTAAGAAAATTAGAGTTATATTACGTCAAGTAATTCTTTTCAGCTTGGTGTTTTCACAGTAGTGCTTTCCTCCAGTGGAATTTTGTAATACTGCATAATACTTTATTGGGAGCCAGCTGCTTCTGTAATCATCTTTAAGGTACTTCATACACAAGGCCAAGACTGCTACCTTTATAGTCTGATCAGTTTAACCAATTAGTCTCTGGTCATTATCCTACATTTTACCTTCTGGTAGTATATACAATATCTTTCATTATATGAAGGGCTGTTTGTTTGAACTGGTCCTCCATGTAGGGATTTTCCCTCTATGAAGGGATTTTCTTAATTCGTATTGCTTATGGGGGGAATATATTATTTAAAATCTAAGTTAGTGATTTTAAAAGACATAAAAAAGACTAAGGTGGAAAAAGACATGAGAGTAAAACCATCCTAAGTCGCTCCATTAGCATTAGCTTCTATGACATGGAATTTAAAAATGTTAACATGACAACAGCAATTAAAATGGCTAAAGTTCATCTCTCTTGAAAAAAGAAGGTTAAAATTACATGAAACATCAAAATTAGGTGAAGCCTTCTAACCACTCTCCTGCGCTCCTACACTGCCTTTCCTGTCAAGCTCCCTTCCTGCCTCAGTTCAAATGTTCGCTTCTGAGGCCCATTTGATTTCTTACCCTCTGTTCGCCCTCTCCCTTGGGGCCTAGAACCATATTCCTTCAAACTTGTTCCTCCTTAATAAGCAAACACGCTTTGTCAGACCATATCCAATTGTGTTTGCAGAATGGCTGAAGAACCTCTTTGAGATTTTCAGATATATTTTTGTTTTGAGGTTGTTGTTGGTGGTGGTTTTCTATGAGATGAATTTTCCAGCTGGCCAGGAATTATCAGAAACTCTAGGAACTGGCAAGGGGTCATCAGAAGATGAAGGAAAGGGTCAAAGGTAACAAACCTATCTAAAAATTATATATATATATATATATATATATATATATATATATATATATATATATATATATATAATTTATGTAGAACCTTAACATGAAATTCATCCATCTGAATGTGTAATATATTCATTTGTATTTATTTCTAGTTTTCAACTCTTTCTACTGCCATTTCTTAGTTTGCATTATAAGTTTTTTATTGCAAATTCTATATTACCTATATTTTTATTTAAACAATGAAATTTTACTTTGATGGAAAACTAGAGTTTATAATCTTTTAGTAAATGAAGAGCAAATAGTTTGTTTTCCTTTCCCATAACTCTTAAGAAAAAACCACTAGTAAATAAATATATGAACAGATTAAGGATAAGGCAGACTGGACAGTAAACTACCTCTTGACATTCACCCTCTCTGTATGTGACTCACTCTAAAAGGCCTGCAGGGCTCTGGAGATGAGTGAACCACCACTATAAGCAGCAAATTTTATCCTATTGTTTAAGTAAACCCAAGATAGATATGTTTTTGCTTGTGGTGGGCCTACTATACATACTGTACTGAGGAATACTTTGATAGAAGCACTTGTATTGTACTGTGCATCACAGCTCTAAAATGGCATCAACAGCTCCATTTAACCACCATCTATGGAGTGCACCTGTCATATTCTGCATCTTACCTGAGGCATGATAAATATCAATCTACACTGAACATACCCCAGCTGCCAAATTCACACCACTTCTGAGAAGACCTAGATGTCTGAAAAAGAAATGTCCCCATAAAAGAACCAATTTCACAGACGTACTGGTAAAAAAAAAAAAAAAAATGTATTTATAGAACTGGCACCAGGATGCTAAAGTTGTACTCATTAAAAACCATTCAGCTACCTTTGGTCTTTAAAAAAGCCTACACTGTAGTATCCTAAACATGTAGATCTCACAATAAAGAAAAGTAACCTCGTAGTGCAGAATGAGGAGTATAAAGTCACTGTGAAGAGTAGCATGCTATGGTTTCAGGAACATCAGCATCACAGCATTGGATTCTGTGCCTCAGGATGGAGATCATTGTTGCCCGAAGCATGGTGGCTGGGAAGGCTATCCAGTTCATCTACCTGTAGAGTAGGGTGCATGACTACCAGCTGGTCCTGGGGAATGTCTGCAGCAGCTGCTGCCAGGTTGGTAATGGATTTACTCTTTACACATTGAAAGTCTACATGCCGACTCTTTCTTTCCTCCTTCTCCCAGGACATTTGAATGAAGGGTCTTTGGACATAATTGTAAATGACTTCTGAACGGCCTCCTGGCCTTTTCTTTGCCTTTTCTTTGTAGGTAGGATAGCCTTCTATTCCCAATCTAATCTTCTTAAGACCCCTCTCCTTCAAAACTGATTTGGCCACATCTCTGTTTTCAATGAACTTGAAAAATCTACATAATTTTGTGCTATAAATAATCTGTGAATATTCCTCTCCCATCTGTGGTAGATACTCTTCATCCCAATCAATTACATCATCATCTGTAAGCACTACAATATGGCACTCTCGTTCCCCACTCTGGGCGCTTGCTACCATGAGAGGGAGGATCATTTCTTCCAGATAAAATTCAAATTGTCTACGAGCCTCATCATTTGATAACTCATGTGTAAGGGCACTGAGAGCTCTACATTTAATTCTACTGTATTCAAAAGAGATGGAAAGGTAATCACATGTGTCTCTCACTTTAGGAATAAATATGCCATTAGGACAGCGGATGATTTCTGTCTTATAGTAATCCAAAATAGCTCGAAACACAAAAGAACCAATTCCCTCTGCCACCTCATAATCTCCTTTCTCATTGAGATGTGTGAAATTGTGTTCCTGGCCAGATCCAAACATCCTGCCCAACATTGTATTTGGCTGTGCAGTAAAAATAGACAGGTCCACAACAAATCTGGTGTTATCCACTATCAGGGTCACTCGCTCAGATGTCTTCCCAGTCCCAGGCCCTTCTTCTGCATTCCTATACACAAACACCATCTCCCCAGATGTTTTATAGCTACCATCTGAGCTTGACAGACTGCTGTTCCTGCTACTGTTCCCAGCACTGCCCATGGTGTCATTTGGGAATGCTCTTTGAGGACGAGGACTGCTTAAACGAGAAGAACTATGATCTTTTTCTCGTTCAATATGATGCTGCCTTGTTGTCATATTTTGAATACAAGGAGTGAGCTGAGACTCTGCTCTCTCATGAGATGAATCTTGTGATTTGTCACTTGACCTTCCTCTATTTCTTGATCTCTCAGGGCCTGCACGAGCACCATGCAGACTCATTTTGTGTGGTTGATTCCTCCCTTAGCAACAGGTAAGGCAGAGCGCCCTATTGTGATGCACCTTCTTAGGCTTGTCTCTGTGGTGACCCAAAGATGACTGAAAGGGGTGGGGCACTGGGTTACTCTGCCTTGCTAGCTCCTGAGATGTTCCCTCTGCCTACTTAACCAGATCCCTCTGGTATTAAGGTGTGAGGTGGCCTCTCTACCAGCTGCTCCTATCAGAGCCTCCCCAGCAGGTCGCAGGCCGGTTCCTTAGCTCTATTACCTATATCTTACACTATTGATTTATAGTTGTGTGTGTGTGTGTGTGTGTGTGTGTGTGTGTGTGTGTGTGTGCGCGCGCATATGTGCACGCTCTAGCTTCTTTCTTCTTTTCCGTGTCTATATAGGTTCCCAGCATTGGCAAACTATGCAATGCTCAGGCTCACTTGGTACTTTGTTATGTTATTCTGGGCACAGGTTTTCCTCTCCTGATTTTAGGATTGGCATCTTTATGGCTTCTCTCTTTTCCTTCTTTGCCCACAAGACTTTTTACCACTCTCCAGCAACTATACCAGAAGGCAATTACACAGACTATAAGAACAGATATTAATTATGTAATTCTCTTAGTAGAATATTCTCTCCTCTCCTGCATCTCGTTGAGTTGACTAGCACTATAGAGATTTTATGTCAATTCCAACCAGCACCCACATTGCAAAAGCAGTATAAAAAAGCTGCTGTTTATTTAAAGGAATGATCAACATGGAAAGGAAGGGTTTAGCTATATATCAATTGTCATGCAATGCATTGTACTTTAATGGAATAACATTTTTTTCTTTTCTCATTTTTGTTAATTCTTCGAAAATTTCATACTTTATCATATCTGCCACATTTTCCCAACTCATCCTAGATCTACCCCCATTGCTTACACAGACAACTCTGTATCTTTTTATTTTAAAAGAAAACTCAAGTATAATTTGAGTTAACCATATAATCAGATGGTTCATGGTCAACCTATCAGGTCCACGTCTTTATAAAGAATGATCCTTGCTCTTCCAGAACTGTTAGTTGCTATACAGTTTTTTTTTTTTTTTAAATTTGGTCTGTTTGAGCTTTTATGCATCTCTTTATGCTGTCATAAGTGCTATAACTTTGTATGTACCGCTGCTTTGCTGTGTCCAAAAAATGTAGATCCGCCACCTTTGGCTTTTACAATCTTTCCATCCCATCTGTCAAAGTGACCTGTGATCATTGATAAGAGAGGCTGTGATATTAATATCCCATTTAAGGCTGAGAATTACACACAGTCTCTTAGTTTCTACAACTTTACTAGTTGTGGATCTTTGTGTTAACAACAAGGTGGAGCTTCTCTGATAAGGGATGAAAGATGCCGCAATCTATGAGCATAACAGCAAATCACTATGATTTGTTTTAATACTATGCCCATTTATCAAAATAATGATAGTAGACTCTTTTCTAAAGCCTATGGCCATAGTTACAGGTTATTGGCCCTGAAAACAGTGATTGTATTGTGTGCATGTGTACACACACATTCATACCATCACATGCACTGTGAAGGTCCAAGGACAACTTAAGGAAGTTGGTTTTGTATTTCTATCATGTGAGTTCAGGGATAGAACTCTAGTCATCAGGTTTGGTGCCATTATTCACTGAACCATTGTCTGCAGCTCATAGAATGACTTTTTATTAAAACCTGGAACATATTCATGATGACAAATCCCATCTTAACATCTTTTAAAGGAACAAAACGAAACAAAACAAAAAACCAACTAGGTAAGGAGAACAAATAAATGTTACTAAGAGACTTTATCACAATCCACAGGAAACAGCCCTATTACCAGTCAAAGCCAATTTCCAAACATGGCAGAGGTCAGCACCAGTTGTACTCTGAACTCTGTTCTTTCAGCTGTCATTATCTCTCTCCAGGGTTTGTATTTGAAAGAATTATGCCCCTGCCCCCCAAATTAAAATGTGAACATCTCACAAATTGAATATCAGTTAAAAGCAAGCTTATTTTTTAACATTAATATTCATCTTACACTGAGAACCTGTCATAACTTTTATGTCCACTCATAAATGTTGAAGCAGTCGTATGATTCAGCACCATTAAATCACTTGTAAATTACCACTGATGAGGCTAAAATTGCTAGTTCTAAAACCACACTGCTGTGCAGGCTTCCTGTAGCTCCTTAAATTGCCACCTCCAATCTGCCTTCCAAGTTGCCCTGGCTGTCTTGTCAGACACAGTGAAGGCTTGATGGCCACTGTCGGGGATCTCCACATGGCAAGGCTGGCCTCCCAGCTCAGCAGGGTTGTAATTATCTCTACTTTTGGTTTTCACCACAAAAGGTACAGTAGAGCATCCAAACTATGTAATTATATAATGTGACTATCATTACTCCAACAGAAAAAAAAATAGAGCCCCATTATTCATTCTTAACATAGAGGTAGATAATAAGGAAAGATACTAATGGTTAGTGAGTGTGGGGAGTGTTGATGCCCCATTTTCAAATCCTGTGCTTATCTCATTTTCTTCTTTCAAAACGTCCTATAGTGAATACAACAAATTGAGCAATAAGGAGGAGGATTAGTCTTGACAACTGTCCAAACAATAAGACACTGTACTCCTTGAAAAGGAAATGCATATCCAAAGCAATGTAGCTATTAGAGATCTGTGGTAATGATAGAACAAAAAAAAGTTTATTCTTTGAAAATTTTCCTTTTTTGTATTTACTTCTAAAGTTAATAACTTAATTAGGAGATTTGTTTAATGAAAAGAAAAGCAGCAAATTATTCTCTAGTCATTCTGAGTATTTGATTTGTTTTATTAGTTGGGAAGAAATGATAACAATAGGACCATTTGTTAAAACATCATCCCTCAGAATGAGTTGAGTGATTTTGATGGTAAGAAACAGTGTGCTCTAGGAATTTTGGCAATTTACTAGACCACATTCAGCCCAGTATCCGGTTACTAATGGAGTTATTCAGAGCCAAACATGTGGCCGAATAAAGTGAATGCAGAATGTGATTTTTAAAGCCTGGGCTCAGAACACCTGGAAATTTAGTTTCCTGAGATTTTGATTTCTGATATGAAAGAATTAATGATCTACATGGATTCCAATTTTATTTGTGTATTTTTATTACCCAGTGAGCCTTTGAACTTCAATGATCCATAGCTCCTCAGGCTGACATAGGATTATACCAAATGAGTTGGTATTCAAATTGTGTTCAATTTGCAACTAGGAATAAGGATGTGGGCTTGGTTCCTCAGTAGTTAAAAGCTCTTACAAAAGACCAGGGTAAGATTCCCATATGGTAGCTCATTACTCTTCGTTCAAGGAACCCAGTACCCTCTTCTGACTACTGTGGGCACTAAAAGCATATGGTACATATACATATATGCAAGGCAAATCACTTATATACATAAAAATTTAAAAACAATAAAAAATAAAAATTATAATAAAAAAACAAGGGTATGGTCATGGATGGCAGAGTCTATTGAATTTCATGAGATTTCCAGAAGCTGTTTTAAAGCTTTTGATGATCGAGGCTATCTCTAACAATGTCCTTTTATAATGGGGAGGGTTGTACAAACTAACATATCTAGACATGTTGGCGATAGATTCTAAAAGATGAATTTAGACCTGTGACTTTGCTGAAGATTCCTATTCTTTACTCCAACTTAACCAATCTACTATAGTAAACCTCTCCTCATTCCCACCCTCACAACCACAACAAGGCTTACTAAAATAAAAGATCACTTGAGATTTGTATTAAAGCCAGGTATTTATAGCTTTATCTATTAGACAAACTTCATCTTCATCTTTTTTTTTGTAAATGATCCCCTACCCTTCCAATCGCATAGGGTTGATAAAAGACCCTAAAGGGACATTTATGAAGTAAAACAACCTACAGAGGCTGTGACATTAAGCATGTTGTCTTGTTATTTGATTAACAGTTCTGACAGGGTCAGGAAAATTAGAATGTAATCTGGAATTAAGTTAATGGAAATATATCACAGATATTGCTACCCTGGTTTTGAAGAACCTCACTACAGACCTAGTAAACAGTTAAACATGAATATACAAAGTCATTCAACAAGTTCTAGTTCCATTAGTGATGTTCTTGTTGTGTATAGTATAAAATGAAAGGCTAATCACAGAGGACCCTACTACCCAGCATATGACATTCTGTCATTAGTTTCATTTAGTCTATATTCCCTTGTCTAGGATAGATGTCAAAGAGGGCCTTAGGCTTCTCTGATATGTTTTTAGTAGCCTCTGATTAAAATAGAGACGTTAGTATTGAGACTCCAGGTATACAGTGATTTCTATTGTAGGCTACAAGGTAAAATGAGTATTGATTTAGGCTATCACCAGATCGAGTCAAGTTATGGGAATGAGGATATGTGCTTGTCTCAAGGTGCCCAGGTTCAGTGTTAATGCCTTGGTGGTAAATTATTCCATTTGAGAGAAAGGACTGAAATTCAGCTACCTCATATTCATCCAATAAAGTGGATATTGAAGCATGTTAGTAACTTACATGGGTGTGTGTCTCTTTATTTTTAAATGGACATAAATCAATAGAATACTAGTCTAATATTATTGATAGAGAATAGATAGAAATAATCACTATAGGTGCCAAGCATATAGTAAGAACTTCAAGACTACATGATTATATGACTGTACAAGTAATATGCTTTCATGCATTCATTTAGTGGTATAGAACCTAACTGCCCCTAATAAGAGACAACTGAAAAAGTCATTAGTAACATTAAATTGGCTGTAATGTGAATATTTACACTATAGAAATCAACATAAGTTACAAATAATGCTATTGTCTTTGAGTTCATTTGTCTGTGTAACACTGCCTGCTGTTGCTTCTCCCTCCTTCGTCCCTTGAACACAAAGGAAATCAACTCAGAAAAGAAGCATTACAGATTTTTCTTTTTTGATCTTGAATTTAAAAAGCTGAATTATCTTAAATAAGTGTCACTCCTTCTGTATGAGATTACTGGAAAAAATCAAAAGGTAGATGAAAGATGAAAATAATTAGTGATAATCATAAGAATGTTGGATGAGATATATATATATATATATATATATATATTTCATTTCTGCTTTGGAGTTTTAAGAAAGGTTCCAAGTGAGTGGACTGTTCTCATTATTGAATGGATTTGATCCCTCCCAAGATTATATCTTGACCTCAGTGTCAGGATTAGAAACTGACATTCATGAGATTCCCTTTGGTCTTTTCTGATGCTGTAAGTGTTTTAACCCTATTTAGGGTTTTCCATACATTTAACTTCACTGGAAAAGTCTCTGAACTATAGCAATTTTGAAAGTTTCACCAATAAAGCTCGCAATCACTCTGAGATAGTCATCTGTCTAAACTCCATAGTTTGTCAGTCAGTAAGCTCTTCTATTAGAAACTATAGGTGGGTTGGTTTCACAGCTCTTTTGTTGTTATTTTTGGTGTTTTGTTTTGGTGTGAGTGTGTGTGTGTGTGAGTGTGTGTGTGTGTGTGTGTGTGTGTGTGTGTGTGTGTGTGTGTGTGAAAATAGACATGTACTTTTCCCCCCGTGTCTAAAGGAGATGTTTGCATAAACTTGAAGAACATTTTAATTTTCTTGTGGGGGTTCTATAATAAAAGCAATGGGAGGCTAGGCAGATGGCACCCTTTAGAGAATAATAATTCAATGAATTAGACTACCATCTCTTTCACAACAGTTTCTGGTCCTCATATATCTAATTTGTTTTTGATCCTGAAGAAGAACATCCTGATAGAAGCATTTGGCAATGGGAGCGGGAGGCACTTGTTAAACATTTCACTGAATTCTCCCTCATGTAATCCTCCTAAGTACTAGACAGATTATGGATGTCCCTCTCACATCCCATATTTACTACATTACCACAGGGCAAATAATGAAGACACAACCATCTTAAATAAGTTTGCAACATGGTAGTTAAGTTAACTAGTAAAACTAGGATTCAACGTCCTGGAAAATGTATTTAGCAACTACCCTGTAGTTCCTTTTTGCAGATGAGACATCAGAAAATTATGATGCTAGTGAAAAGAAAATCTAAAATCCAGTGATTTCTCAGCACAGTTACTATTTACGTTTCACAGGTGGCTCTCCAAAGTGCTTAACAATCACTGTATCTCTTAATTCAAGAGCAAACATAGAAGACTGGGGAGACTGATCTTGAAAGGAATTGAGATGTTCATGGGAGTTATCAGAGCAAGCTGGCAAGTGCTTCTTTTAGAAGGATTTGCTCTCAGACTTGGATCTTAACTGAAACCTGGAGAGATGTCTCTCAATGTTTCCACAAACGATGTGATATTTAGTTACTACTTGCTTTCTCTCTGGGAGTCAAGAATGTGTGAAATGCTGAGGTTAAGAGTACATGATAACCAACAAATTAAAACCTTGACTATTAGATCTTCACTGCAATTTCAAGGACAAAAACATCACACACAGGCTTCTACATCATGTTGCTAAATGGAAAATATTTTCTGTGTAACATTACATGAGATGAAGAGGGTGTCAAAAGCCAAATTCTTCATGGAAATTTGCTATGCTATTACAGTGAAAAATCTTCACTGTAAGAACTGACATATATTGAGAACAATGAGTCTTCCTAGTTAATCACAAAACACAGAGATGGACTTGAATACCTCTGAATCATTGGAATTCAGAGAACTTAAGCTAATCTATCTATCACTGGATAACAAACCACACAAAATTAAATGGCCTCAAATAGCTACAATATACCTTTCTCTTAATTCAATGGTTCACTCATTCTCATGTCTATATTTTTTATGTGCCTGCATTAGACCAGTAGTAGTAATTGAAACTACTATCATTATGCTTCAAGTCATTGATGTTTTTTCCCTCTATAATTATATATGTGATATATGTAACAATACTTTTATTTTTTCTTTTAACAAAAAGGAAGCTTTGTGAAATTCATGAATTTAAGAGAAGGAAAAGTTATGCATAACTCTTTACAAAATAAGTTCCTTATGCTTCCTGAGGATGTTGCAATTTAATATATTAAGCACTGTTTTATGTCTGAGACTTTCTTTGTTCTCAGTCTTTCCAATATATTAGTTCAAGAAGTTTGACAAAGGGACTCAAGTCAGCAGATAGTAGTATGTGAGACCAGCAGTGTAATGGTGTATTTATGAGATAGCTTTAGATTGCTCATATTTTAGATAAAGCACAGGCTTCTAGTGCTCTCTACTTTTGTATTACACCTGGAAATGTTATCATAGTAATACTGTCTCACAACCCAGCAAGCTAAAAATGATATATGTAAGGTTAAGAGAACTGGAACAACCTGTATTATTTAGTTAAATAAAATGGAAATGGGGACCACTAGGTAGCTCAGTAGTTGCAACACAAATTTGATGGCTTGAATTTGAATATCAGAATCCCACAGTGGGAAAGAGAAATAATTTAATTTAAAAAATGAATAAAATGTGCAGGGTGAATTTCAAACTTGGTCTGGGTGTGTCTCAAACTTTTACCCTTAACCAATATTCATCTTATCAACACATGCCATATATCACTAGTTATTTGCTTAGTTTTTGTATGTGTGTAGTATTGGTTTTCCACCTTTTGGGAAAGGATATTGTTGTGTAGACCAGGCTAGTTTGGAAGCTGTGTTTCCTACCTGGCTTGGTCTTCATAGTTCTAGGATGACAATCATATACCAACTATTATGCCAAACTTATGACTGTTTCTCTAAAAGAAGATTATTATTAGCTGGGCATAAGCTAGTGAATGTTTTTCAATTCTGACACTAATGGATTGAGGTAGTACATTTGCTCATGGGGAGATGGTGCGTCCATACAGTGAATGAGAGATTGAGACAGGAAATATAGCTCAGTTGGTAGACTCCTTGCCTAACCTGCCCAGAACCCTAAATTTAAACCTCAGCACTGCAGGGAGTCAGAAGTGCTATGCATACCCGTAATCTTGGCATTCTGGAAATACAGGCAGGAAGATCAGAAACTTAAGAAACTCTTTGACTACATAGCAAGTTTGAGGCCAGTCTGAAAAATAAGTGTAGTGTTTCAAGCCAATTTCCATGTTTTATAGATCATAACTCAATTTTGAGTTTTACAAATGAAAAAAAGAATGAAATACAAAGAAGAAACATAAGAAGTAATAGAAAGAAATCCAAAACTGTATTACTCCACTGACCATCAAATATAGATCAGATATTTATTTCCCTAGAGGAAAAAGAAAAAAAAAAGAATAGAACAGACAACATTCTTTTGAATTTATTTTTAATGAGAAATAAACACTGAGAGTTTGGGGAATTTGAGGACTGTGCTGTTACAGAGGTTATTATATTTGACTATAGGATTAGCAACTCATTATACCTTGTATAGTTATAAAACTTATATAGTTATGATCTCTCAGTGTCTTTAAAGGAAAGCACTAAACATTTGCCTGTTTCCATCTTCCCACCATTCAATAAACCTAAGTAGAGAAAGGCAAATTCTTTTAAAGCGATCTTTACCCAATATACTGTCCCTTCTGGGTTTCAATGAATAAAATATTTTATATAAGTCTATTTTTATTAGAAAATCAGATTGCTATTAAGGCTAAATTTTCATTTGTTGTTAATGTGCAGGGCATATGCTCAGCAGTGCACATATACGGAGTTTAGAGAGCAAGTTTCAGGAGTTGATTCTGTCCTTCCACTGTATCCAAGTTATCAGACTAGCAAGCTATCTTATCCTAACCACATTGCTGGCCCTGTTAAAGTCATGTCTAGAAATCTGTTATGAAAGAGCAGTAAATATTTTTCCTCTGCCATGTTATTAAGGGAAAGAGGGTAATACAGGCAAACATTAAAACATTGTCCACTCATGAGGATACACAGAAAAGGAATTTTTCTGAGAATGTGATGAACTGAGGGTGATAAAGGAACTACTAAGCAATTCCCATTCTAGGCAGAGTTGCCCTTATCTTCTCTGCGGTCTGGATTCTGAAAATGTGTGTAGACCATTTCTTGCCACAATGTTCCAGTGAGACTGAAAAGCCTTCCAGAATAGCATGTAGCTTCAGGCAGAAGGTGCTAGAGGCAGGCATCAGATGTCATCCTCTTGCCTTTATATGTAAGCATGAGGTGCCACATATACTTTTAAGTGCCTATCACACACACTTATCCTATTCCTCAAAGTGTTTGCCAACCCCTGGAATTGAGTTAGCATTGAACTTGCCCTTCAAAAGTCAAGAGCTATGGGATTTATTCAGTGGCCCCATGTCATTGATCAAGCATGTTTGTGTTAGTATTTATGTGTGTCTTGAAAGAAGGCTCTCAGACAGAAAAATTCACAGACTTTCAAACCAGGCCCCTTGAAGTGAAACTGCTAATGGACAAGGGCTGTCCATCATTGCTTCATTCATAGAGTACTCAGTGCAAGCTGGTTTATACTGAGACATTAAAAGAGCTTCTATGATGCCAGTAACCTGTGAGAACTCACCATGTCTAACTCAACTGTGTACATTTTCTTCTGTCTAATAAAGAAAAAAAAATACTGTTTTATCTTTACTATTAACTGGAAAATTCTGGTTTTCCAAAGCATCTATAATTAGGCATTTTGCAACTGTGTGTGGACACATAACATGTGAGTACACATGAACCTACTAGGGGATTTTCCTTGAGCTTCTAATTTCATAAACTAAAATTTCCATACAGTTTGAAGAAGTAGGGGAAGCTACTCATTAGCTGCTAAGAGACAGTGCTGTTGGGGGTTCCGTTCTAACCAAGGCTTCCCAGGTAATGTTATATACATGATAGCAAGGACAAACAAGCTATATAGCACTTAATATTTCATTGAAGGGCAATTTGCTATTCAATGTTGCTTTAGATGCTCATTATCAGTAATTATATATACTATTATAGCTATTTCCATAATCTAATTAAGCAAAACTTTCCAATAGGAGTATGTAAGTAAGCATGGCTGGTGGGTTAGGTGCTATCTATCATATCACAAGAGTGCTAGAGATGGAAGAAGATGCATAGAGCAGGCAAAGCAATGGAGCCAAGAGAAACAGAATTCAAGTCCTGGAGCCCCATTCTGTAAAACTCCTCTAAAGATAGTTTAAGACAAATGATCCGTTTGTCATATTCTGTGCATAAGAACCATTTAGTAAGTATAGTAACCTTATAGTAAGTACAGTAAATTTTATCAGCAGTGATAATATTTTGAATCTATATGGAAAATGTGTCTTTTAGTGGATTTTCTAAAAAACAAACAAACAAACAAAAAAGGTAAAACAAAACAAAACAAAACAAAAACAAACAAACAAAACAAAACAAACAAACAAACAAACAAAAAAAAAACTCTCCAGAGTTACAAGGACACTGCCATGTGTCTGAATCTTATACTATCCACATTTACTCTGGAATGGCCCAGGAATGATGCAGTGTTTTTCTTGGTGTCAGCATCCTCATGAGTCTATTGCAGGACAGTGATTTCTTGGGTGTGGGGGAGTGACAGCATCCCAATCTATGAACGTTTTCCCTTCTTGGAATTGCTGATTAGGAAGAATGGATTTCCTGACTGAATTTCACTCTGTGGGCTGTGATTCTCAGGAATGTTTGCCTAACAGCTTGAAAACACCAGGGCTAAATGTCATGGTGACATAAATGGAATTTAAGCTAGTTTTTATCATAAATCAATTGAAAACAGAAACCTGCTCCGACCATAAACTAAATAATCCAAAGATGTAGCTTTAAAACATTCATGTTCTACTGCCCTCTTCATCTTGAAACAAATGTTTTGTTGGATTTGAAATGAGGTTTTATAAGTTCAATTGAATCATCTTTGATGTTCTACTTTTAATATTTGAAAACTCGGGTTTTTAATAAGCTTTGACTGGAGAAAGTTGTAAGCTTTAAAATTAAATGAAAGGATAGAATGACCAGTCAAGGCAATGTGCCTAAAATTCACAATCATTGCAGGCTGTTATTATAAACAACGGGTTTATAGCAAAGGAAATATTAGCTTCTAGCATTGAAATTATTCTTCTCCGTGTAAGCTGTCTCATTTATTTGGAGATACAAAAATGATACAGGAAAACAGTTAGATTAGAACCCAGGCTTTCTGGCCTGGGTAGAGCCTTCAGCTTCCCTGATCCTCATTTTTTCTTATTACAGGCCCGTGAGCATGCTAATTCTTTTTACTAAAAGGTTTGGGGCCTCTGTAAAACACTTTGACATTATATTCTCTATGGACTTACTTGTTTATTTCTTTTCAACTTTTATTTATTTGCTTTGCTTTGTGTGAATGTTCTACCTGTTTATATAAATATGCTCTCTCTTTCTGTGTGTGTGTGTGTGTGTGTGTGTGTGTATGTGTGTGTGTTTGTGTGTCATGTTTCTTAGTGAGACCAGAAAGGTATCTGATGTCCTGGAACCAGAGGTGGTTGCAAGCTGGCATGTGATTGCTGGGAATTGAGCCCACAATCCTCTGCAAAAACAGCAAGTGCTCTTATTCATTGAACAGTCTACCTAGCCCTTCTTTTTGTTTTTGTTTTTGTTTTTATTCCTAAAAGAGATAGTGGCCTCTGTCCACAGAGATGGAAAAAAAGGACAGCAATTGCTAGGAAAGCATCATTTTAGGCTGAGTGGTTTTAAACCTCTCAACATGAATCTCATAAATCTATCTATACCACTTCTTCCAAGGCTCAAGTAGCATCATGGTACAGGGCAGGGTGGAAAGATTGTGAGAGCCAGAGTTTGGAGAATCATGTTGCTGAGAGATGTCCTCCGAATGATGTCCTCCGAATGATGTCCTCCGAATGAATGCTACATGGCCATTATACTCCCAAACTCACTGCAGCTGTGTTTACCTGCAACCAGCTTTTAAAAACTCAAGCCAGTCAGCATTCCAGCAGGCATGGAGGAGGGACAGACACACAAGGCCCACTCTAGCTGAAGAGAGCTATTGGTGATTGGTGGTACATAATGAACAGGTACTACTTTCTTCAGTGGTGTGACTGCTAAAAAGTAACTCAGGATGAGTAAATAACTTCCCACCAATGCTCATGGAAGAAACCCCAATTAATCTCAGTGGGTCATGAATGCATGTGCTCACAGGACAAAAATTGGAGGGGAAAGGTTTGTTTATTTCTATTCATGTTGTATTTATTTTTTTTTTTTTGCTATGTATAAATGCTCTGCCTTGTATATGTCTATGTGTGTGTGTATATGTGCTCTCTCTCACATACACACATGCTCTCTTTTTATTATTAAGAGAAAAGTTAGTGGAAGAAGAAGAGGTGTGATGTAAAAGAATGATATGGAGGGAAAATGACTAAAATCTATTATACACATGTATGAAACAATTAAAGAGTACTTTTCAATAATTACAAAGAGAATAGAAAAAAAAGCCAAGATGTGTATACATGCACAAAGCCATAGTTTTGCTTCTCGGTGCACAGTTCCAAGGCAAAAGTAGAACCCATAATTAGCCTATTTACTTTAAAGTAAATTTTTACATGAAATCTATTGGCATGTTTTCAGTGTAAAGAGGTGGAAATGCAACTGTTTATCTAAAAGGCTTTTTTAGTTTACAGTCTCAGAAATACTTGTGAGAGTCCATTGTTGCTTTTAGTTCCTATAAAATACTTATAATGCGAAACATAAAGAATAAAAATCACACTGTGATACCCCATGCTTAAGAGCTCCTTTGCCTCCCCAAATGCGTATATGAGCTTATTTTCTTCCTAGTTTTCTTTTTAGTATCACTCTCTCTCTCTAGAGCAGTGGTTCTCAACTTCTGGGTTGAAATCTTCACAAGGTTGCATTTCTGATATCCTATATCTTGTGTTATGATGCATAACACTAACAAAATCACAGTTATGAAAGCAGCAACATTATAATTTTGTGTTTGGAGGTCACTACAACATGAAGAACAATATTAAAGATATGCTATATTGGGAAGGTCGACTGCCCTGAATTATTCTCATCCCTGGCTGTCTGATGTTACTCTTTTGCGACCTATAATACCATACTTCTTTCCTTAGAACTTAAGAGTCCAAAACAGCATTTATTTTGAATGCCCACTGTCTTAAATTACAGAGAAATGCTACAATATTTCACTGGGGGGTCTGGAAATATACTCCTCTGCACTTCCCATAGACCATACTTAAGGGCTTGTTCACTGGATTTCCAAAAATTCCAAACACTAATTTTTTTCTCTTCCAAGAGAACAGTAAGGAAAGAATTGGGGAGAGTTAAGCAAGCAAATAACTCAGGCAATCTTTTAGGGAAAGTAGGATCAATTTAAGGAACATCAGACTCAGACCTTAGGGGCTGATGCCTATAATCTCATTGAGATATGAGATTTGCTATGAATGTGCTTTTAGTTGCTAGCCAGAGCTACAGAGTGAAATCCAGCTTCAAAAAGTAACATAAATAATAAATAAATAAGTATTTACTCTTTCCATTTTATCAATGTTGATGTATTTTAACCTCATTTTGTCAGAGTGCTACTTAGTTTTGTCCCTTCTTTCTGGTTTCGAACATAGATGTGTATCAGTGTCCAAATAGTGGGTGGATGATCTCTACATGTGTGTCTTGATACACAGATTTCTGCATGTGCCAGTTGGGTTCACGACTTCTTCCTCAGGAATACTCCTTCTGTACCCCTAAGGCAGCTTTTGGCACACAAGTGAACAAATTCCATTTCACCCTGACTTCCTAAGCTTATGCCATGTAATAAAAGTAGCTGGCCACTATCCTAGAAACTGCCCAATATTATCGGTGTTCTTGTTTGCTTATATTTCATTCAGAATAAATGTATATAGTTTTTTTCTCTCACACTCTGAAGTAAACGTTGAAAGAGTGACAAGATGGTTTTGTCCCACACTTATTCTAATGTCATTGTACTAGACCTATAGTGCTTTTTAATAAAATCCCTAACACTTTCCCTTTGTAACTTGAAGAGTATTTTTCTGCTCAAGCTGAAAGGTTCAGTGATTAAACTTACAATACCTTGATAAAGTCCAAAACTGGGTGCTCTCTTCTCAGAAAGTGGTGTTCTCTGACTATTGTCCTTTGCTTTCTGTATCAGAATTGATGTTTTAACTGTGGATTCCCATTGGACCAGCCTTGGTGCTGTGAAATTGTCAAAATATGGTGGCTTTATTCTTAACATGATGAATAGCTAGTCCTCAGTGCAAACATGACCAATCCAGCATATCAAAATAGATTAAGATAAAAATCTAGTTGATGAGCCATGGGGGAAAATTACCCACTTTACTTTTAAGGAATGGGAAGTGCTTTCTAAGGCTCAGCCAAGGGATATAGCACTTCTATCTTTTAATTAAAATGACACTTCACTTATTTCCATGCAACATTAAGTTAATTTGTTCCAGCTTCATGCAAAATGGGAGGAAGAAAAACACATATGCTTTCTTTTTTTTTTTATTTTATTTTATTTTATTTTTTTTCCTCTCTTTATTAGATATTTTCTTCATTTACATTTCACATGTTATCCAGAAATTTTCCCTTACCCTCCCGCGTCCCCGCCCTGCTCCCCTACCCACCCCCTCCCACGTAATGGCCCTGGCATTCCCCTGTTCTGGGGCATATAGAGTCTGTATGACCTAGGGGCCTCTCCTCCCAATGATGGCCAACTAGGCCATCTTCTTCTATATATGCAGCTAGAGACATGAGCGCAGGGGGAACTAGTTAGTTCATGTTATTCTTCCACCTAGAGGGTTGAAGACCCCTTCCACTCCTTGGGTACTTTCTCCAGCTCCTACCTTGGGAGTCCTGTGTTCCAGCATATGCTATAGTGTTTATTT
>LR753323.1:1345583-1385692 GCA_902729485.2 Mus minutoides
TTTTTTTTTTTTTTTTTTTTTTTTTTGAGGAAAAATAGAATGGCAAGACAAGTGAGGGGCTTGGATGTTGCTTGCCTTATAAAAAGTTTCCCTCATACACATGAAGCCCCGGGTTGGATACTCAGCACTGTAGGAACCATGTTTGGTAGCTTACTCAATTAATGCCAGCACATTGGAAGAGGGGGAGAGGATCAAGTGTTCAAGGTCCTCATCAGCTATTTGCGGAGTTTGAATATAGCCTGGGAAACATGAGAAATAGTTTCAAAGCCCAAATTTTAAAAAACAACATAAAGACTAGTTAAAGGAAGGTAGATAGGTAGGGACTTGCTCAATCCCTAATTTTTTTCTCCTGGCTATTAGATAAGTAGCTTTGTTTTACCATACAGAGTCCTACTCTTTGTGATATCACAAGCCCACCAAAATGAGGCCCTCTGCCAATGGACTAGGAGCACCAAATTTGCAAGCCCAAATAACCTCTTTTTTCATTATAATACGATTATTCCAGGGATTCCATAGTATTATAAAGTCAACTAATCCTTGCAAGCAACCTTACTGTCTGTCTTTCAGACTCATTAGTTAAGACTTTATAAAATCTGGAGAAAAGTGCTAAAAGAAGTATGTATATGATTTTTTTGTTTGTTTCAAAACTTCTGGATGGTCCATCCTTTCATCTCAGCTCCAAACTTTGTCTCTGTAACTCCCTCCATAGGTGTTAAATATGGCCTGCAAAGCCCGATCTCTAGATTCTCAATGTAGTTCTTATTTTAATTTATCTGATGTATGTAAATGCCCAATATGCATTGGTTGTAGGTATAATCCTGAAGAAAATATTAAGTTCCCTGTTTCAGCAATGAAGAGAGCCCAGAAAAACGGATAAGTGTTCCAGGTAAATTAGCAATAGGGAAAGAATGATATTGTTAAGAAATCTATGAGAGGGGTAAATAATCCTATCCAAAGGTTACAGAGGAACTCAGTCTAATAAAATCCTAATGAGCTCTACAAGCTATTTAAGTTGTCTGGTACTCTAGTGTCTCCATCTTTTAAGGCAGAATCTCATGGTGCAGCCCAGGCTGAAACCAAACTCTGCCTTACCACCTCAATCTTTCAAGTGCTGGGAATACAGGCTTGACTTTCCACATGCAATTCTCTAATGTCATATTTGAAAAACCAAATAAACTGGTGGCATTCAATTTTAATATATCTTGCTTAATCAACATGGTATCAGTTCAACATATAAATGTATTAATAATTATTAATGAAACAGTTGTATCCCTTCCCTATTAAGTCTTTAAATTCTTTTTTGTTTTTCTTTCTCTTTTTTTTTGTTTTTTTTTTTTTCGAGAAGTCTTTAAATTCTAATGTGTATTTCACATTTACAGTTCATCTTGATTCAGACTGTCTACATTTCTAGTATTCAGCATAACCACATGGGAAGAGTGGTTAGTGTATTGGATAAAGGGAGCTGAAAAGGAAACTTCAAGAAGGATGAATTTAAGTCAGAAGAATAAGCAATTATTCTGGAGAATAGAAATGACCTCAAAGGGCTAGCCAGCTCAAATTCTAAAAGGCTACAGTAGGCAGTCTAAGAAAAGAAATGCATGCAATTCTTTGTAGATGCCCTTGAGCTAAAGGGTATCCATTGATAAGGCTTGAGAAGTTAGAGAATAAGTTGGAAATAGTGACTTAGAATGCTGTGGTAATTCTTTTGGAGATCCAGGAACTGGTTCAGACTATAAAGTGTTTGCTGTCAAGCCTGAAAACTAAATGTAGATCCCCAGTATCCTCATATTCAATCTAAGAGTAGTCAACACACCTATAATTTCAACAATGGGGAGCTAGAAACCAGAGTACTCTTAGGGCTTCCTAGCCAGCCAGTCTATCCAATTGGTAAGCTCTAAGTTTCCTCTGAGACTCCGTCTCAAAAGATACAGTACATAAACAATTGAAGAAGATCCCAAATTCTCACCTGATTTCTATCATATATGTGCACTCACATTGTTACATAGATTCCCACTGACACACAAAAGCACTCACACATAGAAGATAGAAAACCCTGGTGCTTCTGAGATGTCTATGAATAAATTGAGGCATGAGATGATATAAAAAATATTGTAGGTATTCAGAGTCCCCAACTTGGACTTTACTTGAGCACAAAAATTTCAGGAATGAAATGACAATTTAATCAGCAGTTGAGAGAATGGATAGCCAGTGTCATTTACCCCGTGGGGGGTGTAGGTGACACAGAGGAACAGACATAGCAGAGTTAATTATTGGAACCTTCAAAAGTTTATGAGTACCAATTTCTCCTGCATGTATCATTCACACCTCATTATCTCCTATAAACAATTAGGCCTTTGCTGTGTGAGAATGGCATGTTGATATAGGGGGGCGACCTTTCATTAGAATATTTATAGTCTAATCCTTCATAGAATCAATGTCTATTTCACATAACTTAGGAGAATTTTTATGAATTTTAAGCTATGAAAATGATTATTCATGAAATGCATGATTTCCACTCTAAGTCGTGCCTAAATCATGAAAACTCAATTTTAGCACCATACTTATAAGGCTTCTTTATACAAATTATTAAAAACATCACCTAAATTTAGATGTAAATCCCTAATATAAAATCTAAGTGTAGATGAAATCTCCATTTTTATACTTTTTTTAGTGGAGAAAAACAACGGTATAAAAATGTTATGGTTGTAAATATTAGTTTTAAGTAAGTATATTTTAAAGAGCCTTGAGCACACCAGCCTCTTAGGAATACAGCTTCTATGTCATCTTGCTTACCAACTTTTCAAAGCTGTATGTGTTTGTGCAACTCAGAATTCCAGTGTTCTAGGCCAGGTGTGGTAACTCAGGCCATAATTCCAGCAGGTGAGAAAATGAAACTATAGGATTGCTGAGAATTTGAAGCCAGCTTGGGCTACAGAGTGAATACCTGGCCAGGTTTGGTTATAGACTACAATGTGTTTCAGACAAACCAACAGCTACTAAAACATTAAAAACTTATTCAACATGCAGAGCTTGTAGAACAGTAGACCATGAACACAATACTGAGAACTGAAACACATGGTAGATAGACATAATTAGATATGACTTGGCCTCCTCTCCAAAGGCAATGTGAGAGATACATTCTTACTCAAATGTGGTAAGTACACAGGGAGACTTTTAAATTTTAAATACAGAACCAAGTAATTGCTTACAAAATGCAGCTATACCTCTTTTTGCTGCCGCATCCTTGTCATCTAAGACTGTAAAATACCAGATGAATGAGGTTGCTGGCGAAGGTGAAGCACACAGCCTACAAACCAGCATGCCAGTGCCTGTGCCTTTGAGTCATCTACTTATGAAGGGGTCCTAGTGTGGGCTTTATCTCTCCTAGGCTTGGAATTAAAATCACTTAGAATTGATATAGCTAACATCAACTACTTTATGGCTGCAGTTCACCTTGGAGCCTCTTGTAAAATCCCTGTCAAACAAAATAGCTGTAAGGATACACTCTTACTTTGCTGCCAAAAAGACTATTTGTTTTCCAGTCATTTAATTTCAGTGAAGATCAGGTGTTTGCTTATGGCTCTCAGAAATTTCCCTGTTCTGAATATCAAGGCATTTGTTGTGCCCTAAAACAAATAAACAAACAAACAAAACAAAAACCCAGAGTTAGTTTCATGAGATTGTGAGAATTCTAAGTGTAAGTAAACAGCACTGTTGGTGATAATGTAGCTTTGTTTTGTTTTGTTTTGTTTCTGTTTTAGTATATTTCTATTTCCATTCATCTACTGGCTGATCCATCTATAGGTGACTATAATATATGATGCAGCACAATTGCGAGGAGGAAGTTCCGAGCAATAAATATTTTAGGCTTTAGAAGCCATATATTTTCTGTACTAGAAACAACTCTTGCTATTTTTTTTAAACATGGGCACAAGTTTAAACAATATTCAGATGAACAGGCATGCCAAATCTTCTTCTGATAAAACTTTATTTAAAATAACCAAATACTGGCATGGAGTCTATGTACTATAGTTAGGTAAATACTGAGACGCAGAATGGATGGAGCAAATGGCATTGCTGTGTGACAAATAGTACTCAAATTGGTACTACCTGGTTGTCTTTCTAAAGGAATCTGTATTTTTCAATCAGGTTTATTTTTGATTATTTTCTACTAATACTATATACTTTACTCTGCTTTTATATGCATTCCATACTGGAGCCAAGTGATCTCTTTGTGATCTTCCAGAGATGAGGTGAAATCTATGATATCCTTTGTGCACAAGTGATCTTTTTGGATAAAAGTAAAGTAGAGAAGTCAAGAAGAGTTCAACAGTGCTTTCAACATGCTCTATTAGAAAGCTAAAGCCAAAGGCAGGGATTGAGGACAATCTTGGGTCTTGGATATGGGGTTAGAGTTTTGTAAGCTGGCAGATCTTCTGAAGTAAACAGTTATAACCAGAATTCTACTGAGATAAGAAACCCTTGGATTCTAGACTGTTATTGCTCTTGGGTACTGTTGGGAAAAATTGAATTAAAACTCCATGGAATGGTGAACCAGATGCTTAGACAACAGAAGCTGAGATAACTGTGCATGTGTTTTGTCCTGTTTTGCCTGCTCAAAGCAGTTCTCCTGGACTCTTCTCCCTTGACCAGGAATTTCTAATATCAATATCAAAAAAGGAATAGGTGCTGACTTCTACCCTATGAAATTCATGCCAGGTCACCCTCACTGGCCTTAAGGATACCTGTCAGCTACTGTCAATCTGGATACATCAAGCTGAAATCACCAGCAAACAGATATCTGCTCTATTTCAGGATCATATTAGGCTAGCTACTCAGGTATTGACACTGGACCAGCAGATTCACCTGACAGTTCATTAGTGTCCTGAGCACTCCCATGAGCCTGCTGGATCAGAAGCTGGTATGTGGGGCCTTTTATGTTATGAAAGGCTTTTAGGCACTTTTCTAATAAATGTGTCAGCTAGTTGCTAAAATCTCTTTCCTGGAAACATTCACAGCCACAGACATATTATTATTGTCAGATGGAGGAGGAGATTTTTAGAATGTGTCTAATAAAATCTTGTGTATGTCACGTACTGTTACAACGGAGAGAGTTCTTTCCTTGCAGTGTGTAAATAAATTTCTTCTTTGCTGTGGAAATAATTTGCTCGATGATGTAGAACTATGGAAAACATATTGCATCCTCAGTGTGTACACCTCATTTTGTCTCTAAGACACATCTTCAAAGTGCATGGCTTGGCCATGATTTACAAAATAATTATGTTTAGACATATAAAGTTGAGAGGGCTTATAGCCATTTTTGGAGTTAAGGCAAGGGGATTCTGGATCTTACCCTGTGTTCAGTGATTACATATTTACATGGGAATGGATAGAAAAAATATGAATGAACTCTAAATGGAAGTCAAGGAAGATGGATGAAAACTAAGGAAGTTTAATATGGTTGCTAATAGCACCATTTTTCTTGCCTATTTTTTATTGTAATTGTCATGAAAGAAATAATTGTTATCAAAATTGTGGTGGAAATATGAAGTCAGAATGGGAAGCTATGAAAGTTTTTTTTATTCTTTAAAGCATGGGCCTTTCTTATTGACTCCAGAATTTTCATAAAAACCTCGAACATATTTCAAATTTCTCTTTGCAGATTGCCAAGGCACAATACTTATTTAGTCCATATGTACCCCCCTTCTTCTTTCTGCTTTCTGGCAGATTGTACAGTCCTTAAGGGAAGGAGCTTATTACACATCTACCAGATACAATTCTATACATCAGAGTGTTCTCTAGCAAAAGGTTCAAATGAATAAAGCAAAAGTAAGTGTAAAGATGACACTGAATAGGAAGTATGTGCAAATTTTCTATGAGTATCAGTGAAACATCTCAAATATCCTTATATCTCTTCTATTAAATGGTAGGGGAGATTATAGGATCAAAAACACTTGGTGAACTCAGTGGATATATTTTAAAGATTTATTTACTTGAGGTTTTATGTGTTTGCTTTCATGTATGTAAGCATACCACATTATGCCTGGCTAAAGAGTATACCATCCCTTGAAAATAGAGTTGCAGATGGTTGTGAGTCACTATATGAGTCTTGAGAATTGAACCAAGGTCCTCTGTAAGAGCAACAAGTGTTCTTAACCATGGAGCCATCTCCCCAGTCCTCCATGGGTTTTAGAAGGAAAAGCCTGAGAACACAAAAATGGGTAGGTTACGAATGGGTGGTAAATCTGTGAGGAGATGGGAGAAGAGATGATGAAGATGATCATAATATAAAGTATGAAATTTGAATATAACTAATAAAAATATTTTAGAGAGAACAGCCCTGAGTGATAGATTCCAATTTTCAAGTATATATATTTGAATCCTATATGTAACTTTTTCTACTTTCTATTCCAACTCATTTTCATGGTTTAGAAATGTGCAGCTATTGAGTGATTTTGTTAAATGCTGTGTTTCCCCTTGACATTTAGACTAACAGCATTAAAAATCACTTTTATCTCCATATTTAATAGCGAGACCACTGTTAGGCCTTTATATTAACTGTCTCAGAAAATTCAGAGTGCCATGGCCCTGTATGGTGATTTAGTATTACAGCAGAGAGGGAAATCATGTCAGTACAGAACTAAAGGCAGGAGTCTCTCCATTAATAATTCTAAATGAAATTCAATTGAACTTTTCTAGATAGATAAAAATAAAGCAAACTAGGTTTGTAGGTTTGCTTTACATTAAACATAACCTATTAAAATATCACCAACATATGCAAAATCCTGGAAGGGAATTTGGTGGCATAATTAGCAGCCAGCTTCTTCAGGCATACCTGAGTATGCTGTCAATCTCTTGCTTTGCCTTGCCTTCCTAAGGAAACCTGCAGGTTTAATATAACCATCAGATCTTTAGGATTATAATCAACAGTAGATAAAGCATCAGCAGAAGACATTGAGATAGCAGCTCAGACACAACTTATGTTTGAGATTAAAACAAAAAGGCTTTTTTACCTAGGTGATTGTAACTTAACAAACTATAAAGGAACATTTTCATGAATCACATTATTTTGATAGTGAAAGCCTCTTATAATACCCCATTTGAAAATTTTTATATGCCAGCCTATACTCCTGTTTCTCTGGGTCCAGGCAATCTTGATATGAATTTTAGAAAGCAGCCACTACAGTGCTTTTTTTCCCCATTACTGTTTGGGACTCTGTATGGTGTCATATTTGAAATATCATCCATCCAAAACATAGGTCTATCTATTTATAAGAGATCACTAGTTTCAGGGATTTAACATGTCCCATAAATATTCAGGTATATGATGCACTCATTGAAAACATTCCATCTTTGGCTCAACTAGTATGGCAAAAAGAAACTTCATTTAATTCCCATGAGTGGTGAACTGTTACCATGCTAATAAAAAGTTGTTTTCTCCCCAGAATCTATGCATCTGGACCATTTCCAATACTGCTAAAGATTACAGCTTTTGAGAAAGTGGCCCATTGAAATGATGAAGGTGGACATTGTAGAGCTTAAAGGCACAACAAAAATCATAGATTCTAGCACTTGCACTGCATGAAGGAAAACAAAAGATTTTCCCAGATTATAGTATAAATCATAGGGCAGCAGCTACGGGTTGATGACCAAATATGAAATTGCTTATAAAAATAACATTTCATTGAACAAAAGAACCTTGGACACTTGGTTGCATAGATGTTACTTTTGATTCTTATGATGTCCTGTTTGAAACAGTGACAGGCAGGAAATGTTTGTTACCCTCTGCTGTATGCAAATGTTAGGCTTGGAACTTAGCCTCTAGTTTTCAGGCCAGTATGCTTTCATGGCTAATCATTTTATTTTTTACTTTTAGTACACAAAAAGTATATGCATAAATCAGTGATTTCCTCTCTCTGTCTCCTGTCTTCTTTTTTTATTATTTAGTTTTTTTTTATTAGATATTTTCTTCATTTACATTTCAAATGCTATCTAGAAAGTCCCCATACCCTCCTCCAGCCCTGCTCCCCTACCCACCCACTCCTACTTCCTGGCCCTGGCATTCCCCTATACTGGGGCACATAAAGTTTGCAAGACCTAGGGTCCTCTCCTCCCAATGATGGCCGACTAGGCCATTTTCTGCTACATATGCAGCTAGAGAAACAATCTCTAGGGGTAATGGATAGTTCATATTGTTGTTCAACCTATAGGGTTGCAGACCCCTTCAGCTCCATGGGTACTTTCTCTAGATCCTCCAATTGGGGCCCTGTGTTCCATCCCATAGATGACTATGAGCATCTACTTCTGTGTTTGGCAGGCACTGGCATAGCCTCACAAGAGACAGCTATATCAGGGTCCTGTCAGCAAAATCTTGCTGGCATATGCAATAGTGTCTGGGTTTGCTGGCTGATTATGGGATGGATCCCTGGGTGGGTTAGTCTCTGGATGGTCCTTTCTTCCATCTCAGCTCCAAACTTTGTCTCTGTAACTCCCTCCATGGGTATTTTGTTCCCCATTCTAAGGAGGAACAAAGTATCCACACTTTGGTCTTCCTTCTTCTTGAGTTTCATGTGTTTTGCAAATTGTATCTTGGGTATTCTAAGTTTCTGGGCTAATATCCACTGATCAGTGAGTGCATATCATGTGAGTTCTTTTGTTATTGGGTTACCTCACTCAAGATGATATCCTCCAGATCCATCCATTTGCCTAAGAATTTCATAAATTCATTGTTTTTAATAGCTGAGTAGTACTCCACTGTGTAATTATACCACATTTTTCTGTATCCTTTCCTTTGTTGAGGGACAGCTGGGTATTTCCAGCTTCTGGCTATTATAAATAAGGCTGCTATGAACATAGTGGAGCATGTGTTCTTATTATAAGTTGGAACATGTTCTGGATATATGCCCAGGAGAGGTATTGCTGGATCCTCTAGAAGTACTATGTCCAATTTTCTGAGGAACTGCCAGACTGATTTCTAGAGTGGTTGTACAAGCTTGCAATCCCACCAGCAATGGAGGAGTGTTCCTCTTTCTCCACATCCTTGCCAGTATCTGCTGTGACCTGAATTTTTAATCTTAGCCATTCTGACTGGTGTGAGGTGGAATCTCAAGGTTGTTTTGATTTGCATTTCCCTGATGATTAAGGATGTTGAACATTTTTTCAGGTGCTTCTTAGCCATTCTGTGTTCCTCAGTTGAGAATTCTTTGTTTAGCTCTGTACCCCAGTTTTAATGGGGTTATTTGATTTTCTGGAGTCCACCTTCTTGAGTTCTTTGTATATATTGGATATTAGTTCCTTATTGCATTTAGGATTGGTAAAGATTCTTGGATTCTCTCTGTGTGTGTGCATGTGTGTATGTGTGCATACATTATGTGTATGCATTTATGTGTTATGACAGTTTACTCATCTGTTACTTCATAAATGGAACTCAAAAATCAATACCAGGTATCATCTTCAAATGCTTTTCTAATTTTCTATGTTATTATCATTATTATTTACTTTATTTCCTGAGATATGTTTGATCATGGAACCCAGAAGGCACTGTTTTAGCTAGGCTACTCAGTGATACCCCAGGATCTTCCTGCTATCTACCACCCTTTCCCTGCACTAGACTCACAGGTTCATATATGACTAGTTACTATGCCAGGGTTTTACATGTGATTACAAACTCTCCATCCTCTAATATTTTCTAGCACCCAGAAAAATATGAGATGAACTGGTAGATATCTCCTAAATAAAATATACTTTAAGTTTGGCAAGACTGCTCAATGGGTAAGTAAAGTGCTTGCCACCAAGCTTGATGACACCAGTTCAATACTGTGAATATATATGATTGGCTGAAAAAAACTCTCCCACAAGTCATGTGTGTGTGTGTGTGTGTGTGTGTGTGTGTGTGTGTGTGTTATAAAAGGTTGTGTTATAAATTTGCTTTAATCTTAGGATTCTAAAATCCAAGAAGCAAGACAAAGAAGATCAAGTGAACTATAGTCTAAACAAGCAAATGATTTCTATGTTAAATTAATGAAAACTCAATATGACATGCATGTCTCTGAAAAAGTGAAAAATATGATTTTACCTAAGTCTGAAAGTATCTGTATTTTGAGCATACATGTTCAGCAGGTAATACGTTGCCTTTGATTAAGTAGCAGTATTAGGTTATTGGTCAAGTGCAAGTAAGTGAAACATAAAGATGCATGCCCTCGATATGGTAAGGATGTGTAAAAGCTTTCTAACAACACGTTAAAAAATTAAACTCAGAGATTTGGCATCTTCAACCAATGCTGTGTGCCATGAATTGTGCAGTCACTGTCAAGGTCTGTGAGAGGATGTATTTGATGGGCTCTGAGAACACATTCAAGTTCCATATTGAAGCTAAATACAAGACTAGACCTTCTAGGACAGAACATATTCTACTTCATAATTGGGATATGTTCAAAGTTGTTTGTGTGGGATCATTCAAGAAATAAAATAAAAAATTTCCTGTCTTCTTATTGTTACTCTCTTGAACTCCCTGAAACTTTTATTTAACTATAATACATTTATTAATTCATTGAGAATCTCATACATGCACACAATTACTTTAATTATATTGCTCCTCTACTCCTTATTCTAACTCCTCCAAGTTCTATACCTAACCCCTCTTCCAACATCATTTTTATCTATCTATCTATCTATCTATCTATCTATCTATCTATCTATCTATCTATATCTATTCTATCCATTTCTCTATCTATATTTTAATAACCCATTCATCCCTATTAGTACTGCTAGATGTACATGGGTATGGAACATGGAGTATCTACCAGGGTTCATATCCCTAAAAATGGTAACTCTCCACCCTTTAGCTACTATCCACTGTCTAATATCCCCTCAGCTAGAGACATGGCTTGTGATCCCCTTCCCACTTCATACTGGATAATTTTTAAATGGAGAAATCTTGTAAAGGACTTATGCAGGCAGACACAGGTACCATAAGTTCATGAGTGAAGTGGCCCTATCATGCCTGAAGACACTGTTTCATTCAAGTACTCCCTGACCTCTGACTCTTAAATTCTTTCCCAGTTCCTCTTTTGTGATGGTTCTTGAGTCTTTGCAGGGTGGGGGTGGGGGGTAGATGTAATGTTGATGTCCTATTTGTGGCTGAGCACTTGAGAGACATTTTTTTCTCTGTGCTTCGACCAATTGTGGGTTTCTACATTAACTTCTGCCCACTGCACAAAGATGCTTCTCGAAATGTTTGATAAAGTCCAAGGTTCAGAAAACAACTGAGACCTGGGACAATGGCCAGATTAGATGAGCACTAATTCCTGCCGACCTCAACAATAATGTAAGTTCCATGATGACAAGTTCTCTGTCTATGTGACACATCTCTTCCTCGCATGACTGGGACCAGTATCAAATGGTTGACTGATTGAGGATAAAATGAGCTTAGAAAAAGACAAGCTCCTAGACCAAGATTCTAGCCTGTACTCAGTGTACATCCAAGGGACAAAACAGCATGGGGTGGCTATGTCATATATAAGTCATATATAAACAGCAAGTTATTCTTTACTCTTGGAGATCACAAAAAAACATGTCTGTATATAGAGGATTGTCCCCCAAGACATCTTAGTTTCTATGTAGAATATTGTCTTAACTAAAATTGGCTAGTCTTCTCTTGTACAAGCAGCCAAATCAAACTCATTAAGCAAGAGATGCGCTTTTGACTTCAGATCCTTTCTGGAAGAAAGAAAACTTGATTGATTGATATGATTGCCTGGTATTTCCTGGCCTTGCTTGACCATGCTTTGGGCCCCAAGCTCATCAAGATAGCTGTGAGAGGCTCTATAGTCAGAATAAACTGCTCTTCAAAGCTAACCCTCTAGCTGTGGTGCCTATAGTGTACTGTTACTCTTCTTGCTTGTATCTTGTTAGTTTTCCAGAAGCACCAAGATGTGTAAGTTCTCTGATTTCCACTTGGTTCACTTTATCATACTAGTTTCCATGCTCCTTCTTTTCAGTATTAGTTACTTTTCCATTGCTGTGATAGAATGCTTTGACTAACACAGCTTAAGGAAAGAAGGATTTTCTTTAGCTCAACAGTCCAGAGTTCAGTCCATCATTGTGCAGAAGGCATAGTGGCGGAAGCTTGAATCAGCAGGTCACATTGCAGAGCAGTCAGGAAGCCAAGGGTAATGAACACACTTGTTCCTCTATATTTCTTCTTTTTTATTTACCATGGAATCCAACCTCAGGTAATGGTACCACTAACTCTTAAGATGTGTCTGCCTATATAAATTAACCTGATCAATATAATTCCTCCTGCACTTTCCATATCTGAGTGATGATGGACCCTCAGTTTGTTTCTCTCTTGAATTGTCCCCTATGAACAATTCTGGATGTTATCTGTATGGTCCTTTTCTACCATTTATATTATTCACTATTATTATATGCTTTGCATAAACATTCTAATGACTTGCACATTAGCTCCATTAACAAACAGTAGTTGTTTGACAATTAACTTTGGCAGGCACAGTATGCTTCAGCATGTACTTTTGAATAACTATGGTTTATAAACTGTCATCATCATTGCTGAGATTTGAAGGGCAAAAACACATTTCCCCTTTGTGAAGTACTCAGATTATAATAGCTTTGCACATTTAAAACATCATTAAAGAAAGACAAGACACATAAATGTAAAGCATGAAATTCGATTGTGTGCTGATTCAAATATGTACCTCAAAAATTATTTTTAGAATAATTGCAAAGGTTTGGACATATTCTATCCATTCGATAATAGTATAGCAACATTCAATCTAATGAATGTGCTATTGCAGTTTTAAAAGAGATTGATCTGGTGAGTTCAGAGTGATGTATTATGGTTACAATCTTATGTTTCAAATACAGATTAAAGGAGTGAGCAGATGGAATAGAAAGAGAGAATAAATGAGTAAGGACAAGGGAACAAGGTACATGTGACCTGATTGATTTGTTAGGTCAGACTTGCTCAGCCTCTACACTACTGACATTTGAAGCAGGAGCATTCTATTGTGAGAACTTTTTGCTCTATAAGATAGTTATCAATAGTAGTATCCCTGTTTACTTAGCAAAAATAGTGACAACTGAGACCATCAGCTATTGACAGGGGATCTTGGGATTGGGAGTGTAAAATCATTTCTCTTAAGAACCAGAGTTCTTCTTTAATAAAAACAAAACAAAACAAACAAAAAAACCAAAAATCCAAAACAAACAAAAAACAACAACAAAGATTTATATTATTGTTATGAATATGTCTACATACATACACACACATTTATATTTATATGTATATGTATATGTGTCTGGGTATGGGACTCTATTTTTAATGTTTTTATATGATTGAAATGTCTCAAAATAAGAAAAAAACAAGCAGGAATAGTTGGGACTATGAACTCATTGTCTTTGGAGAGGCATATCCTGATATGAGCACTTTGATCTGGCAAAAGGAATACCTTACATTCAAGGAAATTGGTAAACACTGACAAGTTGACCATTGATACATTTTAGACTTTTTCCCTTCCCTTGAGACTTCTGAGTTGCTTTGTTCACAATATCAGGGGCTTTCAAGAATGGTGAGGCAATGCATTTTATTGAGCATAGTATTTGCCTTGTAGGCTTAAAAATTCTAGACCAGCCTGCCAGCTCTCTGTCATATTGCTTTATTTGGAAAATGCCCTCAACTTGACAACTATGCATTCATTCAAACAAGTGTTTTTACTACGATGTGTTTAAGTGCCAAATCCTACACATACTGTTAATGTAAAAAGTAGTAGCTATTTTAGCTTCAGCTTGTTTGGCTATTGCTGAACTTATGGGTGAGGAATGAACTTACGGGTGAGGAGGCTGAATGTCTGTCAGTGTTTTCTCTTCTATCAGAGATTGAGATGCCACTTGTTAACAATGAATAAGATTGAAGGGTTATTCCTTCCATGTATTTTGATTACCCCTCTAAAAGTAATGCTAAATTTTCCATTTCTGTATAATTTTTAAATGTTTGATTTTATGTGTATGGGTGTGTTTTACTTGCACGTATACTTGTTTACCATGTTCATTTCTGGTGTACATGGAGACCAGAGGGTGACATCAGAGCCCTTGGGACTGGATTTAAAGATGATTGTGAGCTGCCATGTGAAAGCTGGGAATTTAGCACAGGTCCTCTGAAAGTGTGCTCTTAACTCCTGAGCCACCTCTCTTGCCCTTTCATTTCTGTCCAATTCTGTATTCCTTTATAAAACATTAATTAGACTGGACAAACTCATGTGTGAGATTAGCAAAGCTACTATTATCTGGACAGTGTAAATTCCAGGGATTGGAATCTAAAGCACACAGGTGTTTGCAACTGAAGAAATCACAGTTGATGAGGTTCTGGTTTGCTTTTCTGTTCCTGTGATTTAAAAAAAAAAGCCCAAACCAACATGGAAAATAAAAGCATGTATCTCCTCTTCCACAATGTTAGCCTATCACTGGGGGGAACATCAGAGGAGGCACTCAAGCCAGAACAGAAGCAGAAAAGTTGTAAGAGCATTGCTTACTGGCTGACTTCTTACAGCTTGTGCAACTTGCTTTCTTATATAGCACCCATACAGGACTACTTGTCCAGGGATGGCACTGCCCACAACTGGCCAGTCCCTCTTACTTCAATTAACAATTAAGAAAAGATCACATCAAAATGCTCAGAGGCAGATCTGATTGGGGGGATTTCATTAACTAAAGTTTCCTCCTTGCAGGTGACAGCTATGGAATGTAGGGGGGGGGGATTGTGAGTGTGCAGAGCATTAAAGTGAAAGAAAATGGAATAAACAAAAAACCTCAAAAGCACAAATATAGAAAGAGTGTGTCCCAAAAATGATTGGGAGGTTGGTTTAAATGCCTTATAAAAATCAGTAGGATGCTAGGCTGGAAAGTGTTTGTTGTGATAATTGCAGATGCTTATTTTTACAATCAGCAGATCTGGCTTTCCCTTTCTATTTTGTTTTCTGGTGTATGGGTGAGCATGTGTGTATGTGCTTGCATCTGTGTGCACATGCACATGTGTAGTATGTGGGTGTGTGCACTTGTACAAATGCATGCAGAAACCAGAGGCCGAGCAGGATGACAGGAGTCTTCCTCTATGGCTCTCTACTTTCTTTCCTTTAGTCAGGGTCTGTGATAGAAAAAAAGCTTGCTATTTAGGTTAGGCTAGCTCCTTTATCCAGTGCTGGGGTAATAGGTAATCCCATGTTTGGCTTTTTATGGGGGTGCTGGAGATTCAAACTCAGGTCTCTGATGCTTGCAGAGCAAGTGCTCCTATACACAAACTTCTCCCCAAGTCCCCTTCTTTATAGATTATTTTCCAGCAGTCAGCACAATATGTGGTATATGCTAGTCACTCAATGTTTGTTACAAGTTATTAGCATATGCATGAGAGAAGTAATGATAGCAACTGTGTTTGATCACCTAAATTATACCCAGATATTACATTTAATAGTACTTAAATTTTCAGAGAAGAAAATTAATGGTTGCTAAGGATAATTCAAGTAGCTCAAGCCACTCTAACTCACTATATAGCCATGAATGACCTTGAACTATGTACTGACTTTCTTGACCTCTTGGGTGCTGTGATTTAGAGTCAGGTATCACCACACCCTGGAGTATGCAGTGCTGAGAATTGAACCCTGAACTTCCTGCATACAAGGCCATACTCTATTAACTGAGCTATAGCCAAGTCTTAATAATAAATTTTAAGGGGAGGTTAATAGTAGGGATTGAATCTGGGATCTTTTTTTCTTTTTTCTTTTTCAAATATGAAACCTGGCTTACCTCTATAGACCCTGAAGAATTCAGTAATCTAAAACATCTAAGTGTACTTTGCCAAAGTTGAATTCAAGGCTGGATGGTATGTGGCTTTAATGACTCCTGTGTGTGTAATACCCAGTTACTCTAGACACTGTCCTCAGTCTCATCAGATTTCCTGGGACTTTCATAGAACTGTTTATAAACCAGGGTTAAAAACAGGTGTAGTGGCTCATACCTGTAATTCCAGCAGGTGGAGCACCAATAGTTCAAGACTAGCTTGGGCTAAAGAGTAAGATACCTTATCTAAAAACACATGAAGTGTTGGCTTGCTTGCCTAAATTTTTGAAAGAAGAACCAGTTAGCCTGGATTTCATTTTCCTGATTAAGAAGCATAGGATAAGATAGGTATGATAGTCTTATCTGAAATCATCTCACAAGTGGTTTGATAATATAGGATAGTAAATGGTATAATGGTACAGACAAAACTGATCAGAAAAAAAATGTTTAATGCCATTGTCAGAATATACATTCAAATGTCATACATAATACCATAGTTAAGCTCTTAATTAGTTAGTGGCTCATACTGATATAAGTTTCTCCTTAACTAAAATGATTTTATGACAAGTGTACTTGAGATGATGTGCTTGCAAAAGGCTTGGCATTAGTATTTAAAGGTATGTTTTACATCTTCATTGTACTTCCATACCCTCCTTGTCACAACAGAAATGACATCTTTCTAAATGATTGTCTGGATGGCTTTGATGTTTTAGTGACCTGAATGGCACAGGTTTCCTCCAGTGTACCTGCCAAAGCATGCCCATAAAGGGTCATAGGAAAGCAAGCTGCTACCTGCTGTGTGAAATCAAAATGCCCTAGTACTTCACTGAAGGCTGCATAAGAGGACAATGATGTTCAGAAGTAGAGAACAATGCAATCACACTCAGGCCATGTCTGTGTATGGATGGTGTGATAGACAACACCAACAGACCTGTCAGTCATGTATTTACTTGATCTGGGGATAGCAGACTATAGGACAAGCATCCCTAGGGGTCATGCTGAGGGTCTTTCTCCAACCACTGCAGAGTATACCATGTGAGGCACAAAAGTATCATGGCTATCACCAAAATTTGGAACTTATAAAATCTATTCAGACCCATCTCCTTTTGTTAATTTTCTTCTCTCCTAACTCCTTTGTATGTGAATCTAGAGCCAAGCACGAATACTACCTACCTCAAATGTAAACTGATGTTGGAGGATAGTTGGTGGTGTCTGGTGAATTCAGGTACCATAAGTCAATGTCACTTGAATTATAATAGGGAGATATAAATAGCCATCTCTTTTTTTTTCTCTTTATTAGATATTTTCTTCATTTACATTTCAAGTGTTATCCAGAAATTTCCCCATACCCTCCCCCATCCCCGCCCTGCTACCCTACCCACCCCATCCCACATAATGGCCCTGGCGTTCCCCTGTACTGAGGCATATAAAGTCTGCCATACCCATGGGCCTCTCCTCCCAATGATGGCCAACTAGGCCATCTTCTTCCATATATGCAGCTAGAGACATGAGCACAGGGGGAAATAGTTAGTTCATGTTATTCTTCCACCTATAGGGTTGGAGACCCCTTCAGCTCCTTGGGTATTTTCTCTAGCTCCTTCCTTGGGAGTCCTGTGTTCCAACTAATAGCTGACTGTGAGCATCCACTTCCGTGTTTGCCAGGCACTGGTATAGCCTCCCACGAGACAGCTATATCAGGTCCCTTTCAGCATTATCTTGCTGGCATATGCAATAGTGTTTATTTTGGCTGATTATGGGAAGGATCCCTGGCAGCTGCAGTCACTGGTTGGTCCATCCTTTTGATTCAGCTTGACACATGATCTCTGTAACTCCTTCAATGTGTGCTTTGTTCTTAATTCTGGAAATCAGTCTGGCGGTTCCTCAGAAAATTGGACAAAGTACTACTGGAAGATCCTACAATACCTCTACTGGGCATATATCCAGAAGAGGTTCCATCTGGTAATAAGGACACATATTCCACTATGTTCATAGCAGCCTTATTCATAATAGCCAGAAGCTGGAAAGAACCCAGATGTCCCTCAACAGAGGAATGGATACAAAAAAATTGGTACATTTACATAATGGAGTACTACTCAGCTATTAAAAACAATGAATATATGAAATTCCTAGGCAAATGGATGGATCTGGAGGGTGTCATCCTGAGTGAGGTAACCCAATCACAAAAGAACTCACATAACATGTACTCACTGATATGTGGATAATAGCCCAGAAGCCTAGACTACCCAAGATACAATTTACTAAGCACATGAAACTCAAGAAGAATGAAGTTCAAAATGTGGTCTCTTCGCCCCTTCCTAGAATTAAGAATAAATAGCCATCTCTTTACCCCACATGGGACACCAGAAAGAAATGAAAGAAATTATCCAACCCAAATCTATCTTAGTGAACAAGTGAATGCAATGGGCTCGCCTACCAGGTGGGGTGCTCTTTCTGGTAGCATGAATGACTCTAAGCCACCTCCATAACCCAAAAACCCACCCCAGGATAAGTGATGATTCAAAACTGCTACATCCCTAAAGTTTCATACATGATTTGAATGCAGCTGACCAGTCAGTGTCTCCCCTCTCTGGCAATTGTTACTACTACATAAACTCAGGGAGCCCTTGGAAACCTTGGCATTTTCAGTAACTCCTTGAGACCTATAAATTTTCTTTATTTCCTGAATTGTGTAAGTTTCATCTACTTTCTAAAATCTTAATGACCTTCCCTTTTTCCTTTAAGAGGGAAGGTTTTAATTTGGAGGACATATCTATACAACATCCTAGCCACTAATCTTAACAGAAAAATAAATGGGAAAATGCTTTCCATTTTATATAAAATAAAAATTTTTAATTTATTTTAATTTTAAAATAATTACTGTGAGGTCACAGAAGCAAAAATGATCATATCCTGGGTCAACATTTATTTTGTTGTATTTTTCATAGTGTCACTCAATGTCAAGGATGAATAATCAAATAGATAAGTTCATATTCACAATAGATATAAAAATTCACTTCTCTGCAAGTCTCAAAGACTGCAGTGTAATGTTGGCTGCCAGTCCTATATGATTTATTACCAAATATATGATGAAGCTCATGAGCTCACATCCCTCTTAATTGTGGTAATGTAACTGCTTTAGACCTTGGAATAAGAAGCTGTAGGAATCAAACTTGGGTGATCTTCTAATTCACTCTTAATGTCAGCAGCCATTTTGCTTAGAATGAATTCCAGTTGGACTCTCACCTACTGTCCTGCTTCTTTACCCAGAACAGTCTGTACAAAACATGGTATGTTATATGCTGCCCAAAGATCTAGTTTTCCAGGAAAGCATGTTGGCTTCAAAATGTATTTAGAGCATGCCTGAAACTGACACAGAAAGACTGAAAAGATTTTGCTACAAATTGTAGTTGGGAGCTACCGTATAGGTAATGAGAAACTAACATAGGTACTCTGCAAGTTCTCTTAATACTCCAGTCATCTCTCCAATCTTGGGGCTGCCTGGTTTAACAACATTCCTGGCATCTAGCCATTAAAACAAAGAAAAACAACTTTTTCCTAGCTATGACCACCAAAAATGTCTCCAGACACTGCTAAATTCCTTTGGAGACAAAATTACTCTGGTATGAGAACTACTTAGAATAATTTACCTATGTAAGTGAGGAAAGCAAGGAAGAGTTGGATTTACCAAAAGATCATATGTGTAATAAAAGGCAGGTTTTACATCTACTTGACTCAAGTCTTTGGAACCTGATTCAGAGACCTTTCTGATGATGAGCTGCTGAGCTATTCCAAGAGAATCAAATAGCTTGGACTACCTGATGGTGGTTTATAAGAGCTCACCCTTTCTTAGGATGTACTGATCATAGAGATTCAGTTCAGCAAGCAGAGACAGACACACAGCAGGAGAGCATCAGTTACTTCTACCAGTCATCTTCGCACCAATCGTCCTGCAACTTTGTCTGACCCATTCATAGATGCTCTCATTTCACAAAAAGTGCGAATAGCTTTTTTTTGTTCATGGATAGTTTCTGTCTGTTGCAAACAATGGATGAGTGAAACTCAAAGTAGCAAACCAGTTCAGTCAGTCTAGGGAAGTTTCTAGAATGATTTAAATAGCCTTGACAATGTAGGTCGCTATTTTTAAGGCTGAGGTAAGTGTTGGAAAGTGGTTCACACAGCCATGATCTCAGATAAGACTTGCAGAACATTAGGATTGCAAGGATCTCAAGGCTTTTCCTGGGAAATGAAGAAACTGGTCCACTGTACCCTAGATCACAGAATTTTTCCCTCTGCCTTGGGGGGGGTCAAGCTCAATAACTTCTAAGATTATGGGGAAAGGTCACTGCTTGTTTCACTCTCTTCTTGTCAGACTGGGAAGGAAAATTGACAGTCTTTCCTTCTTTCCTTCTTTCCCAATTCTGAGTGCTACACTCTTTTCACCATCCTATACTAATTACTCCATAAAAGTAATTTTCTCACACTGACATGAGGCCTCTTACAGACACAGGTCCTAAGGAGGATAGATAGGTCAAGTAATTTGCTCAAGGTTATGGGCAATAAGGGAAAAAGAGACTATTTGTAACTGGCAATTTCCAACTTTGACTGGGTGTCAACATTGCCCAAGTATTGCATAAGATATAGGTTTGTTTAAAAACTATGTGTGGAAATTTCTAACTTAAATAGTTTCCTGCAAATGGTGATACCAGACTGCAAATGATGTCAGCAGGGACTGGCAGCATACCATCATTAGCAACAGTAGTGGACATTCAACAGAAATGCTAGAATAAGAGGGTCTGCTTAAGAGGGTCTATAGGCTCTTAGAAATAATCTTGATGCTGAGGTGCCCCTGGACAGGAAAAGTCAAACCTTTCAAAGGAAGAGGTGTTTGTTTGTTTGTTTGTTTGTTTGTTTTTAATGGCCCCAGCCCATGGGATTGTACCTAAGAACCTCAGAATAAATTCATTCTGAGACCGTCAGGGGAAGAAGGGTGTGAATCTCTTATAGGCATCTACTTGGACCATTATTGTCCCAAATGAAGATTTCTGCATGGTGTTACCACAGTTGCCTGACCCTTTCTAAGGAACTGCACATGATTTCTGAATTTATTAAATCACAGCATCCACTCTTTTCACTTGCTGTTACACTCTGTTGTCCTCCTAAAGCAACCTCTTAACATTCTTTGTAGATCCAGGCATGGTGCCACATGACTATAGTCCCAACACTCAGGAAGATGAGCCAGAAGTTTTGTTGTGTATTCAAGATCAGCCTAGGCTACATAGAGAGTTCTAAGACAGCATGGGATTCAGAAGGAACTCCTGTTGTTGTTGTTGTTGTTGTTGTTGTTGTTGTTGTTTTTAATCTTTTTTAAAAATTAGGTATTTTCTTTATTTACATTTTAAATGCTATCCCAAAAGTACCATATACCCCCCCCCGCCCTACCCCCCTACCCACCCACTCCCACTTATTGGCCCTGGCGTTCCCCTGTACTGGGGCATATAAAGTTTGCAAGACCAAGGGGCCTCTCTTCCCAATGATAGCCAATAAGCCATCCTCTGCTACATATGCATCTAGACACATGAGCTGTGGGGGTACTGGTTAGTTCATATTGTTGTTCCCTTCAGCTCCTTGGGTACTTTCTCTAGCTCTTCCTGTTTTAATGTGCACAAAAGAAAATATACTGGTTAGAAAAGGTGCCAGAAGTGAGAGAACACTTGGGAGTAGTGCAGAGGAAGGAGATCCCTAGAGCCTTTCTTCACCTAACAGTAGAAGATTCACTATCTCCCATGGCTATATAGTATATTCAAGTGGAGCTCTCAGTCCTCATACTGCAGAGGAGCCCCTTTCTAGTTCTGGCATCTGTTGTTGATTTTTCTCAAGTCTGTCGCTGATAAATTCTTTACAAGTGTTTTTGTTTGTTCTTCCTACACTTTTAATTTTCTCAGTCCTACAGAAGCCTTTCCAACCCACATATTTTTACAGCAACTCATTAACAGGTGGTTCTATCTATGTCTGATTTTAATTAGTCCATAGTTTATTTTGGTGCCCCTTGACCTAGAGAGGATCACAGTTAGTATGTGTGCGCTTGCTGTTCTGGAGGTAGTTTAGCCGTGGTTTTCTGGTGCTGCCATTTCATTTTAGGCAGAGACATTATTTGAAAACATCTTGCAGAATGGTTGTTTGCTACACTGTGGACATCCTACTCAGGACAAAATGTGGATTATAATGAAATTCAGCAAATAAAATATAATCCAAGCTTCCTGCAGCTCCTCATTAGAATGCTGTATTTGACATTTCAATTGCATTAGGAAGCCTGTGCCTTTCCTTAGGTGATTAGTATGTTATGTTATGTATGTGGAAAGGGGCCAAGACAGAAAACCAAAGGGGAAAAATGACATTTCCTCTGACTAAAGGGGCTAACAGGTACACTGTATATAATTTGGAATTCCAAGATAAATTGTAGCATCTCTATAGGTAAGCTTCCTTCCAAAGTCAAGAACAATCTTTATGTCCCTTTTAACTATACTCCAGCTTTGGGAGAAAGTTTTAAACAATGGAATAGACTGTAGACTGTATTGGTGCCTCTAAGAACTTGTTTACTTGGTCCCATCTTAAAGAGCTTTCCAAATGTGTTTCCTGCTGATATAAGAGAACTATGGTGAGAATTTTTTGCTTGTTTGTTTATTATAGTACTTCTGGGTAGAATCCATGTGTTCTCTCACCTGGGGGAAATAGCATTTTTTTTTGTTGTTGTTCAAAACCACCAGAGGAAATTGCCACCGCTGACATTTGCATAAGCTGAGGAAACAAAAGAGGTGGCCATGTCTTTTCTTTTAATAGTCAGCAAGAAATAGTGGTCCTACAGTGCCATTCTAAATTTACCAGACCTCTATTAATTTTGTGAATACCTTTGATCCACACTCTTTATTAGAGGTGGTCATAAGACCAAAATGGAGTTAAGGAAAAGCAATAGGAGGGGGGTTTAAATTATGCAAATCTTCCTCTGCTGCGGAGGAGTTACAGGAAATGGGCTTGCATCCCTTGACACTGGTTGAGTCACTGCTTGGAGGGTGGCAGAGTTAAGCTGGCCTGAGAAGGGGTATTACTTTGGATACCCACCTTGGAAGGGCAACAGGCTTGAAAGCTAGCAAGTTGCATCCTGTGCAAAAGGGCCAAGCCAGGGAGGCAGAGGACAAGAATGATCCATGCTCTGCCTGCACTCACTCTCTAGGATGCCCTTCTTTCATCTCACCTTTGTCTAAAGGGCTCTCTGGGGGCTGCTGCAGCACCGACTCTGAGTCCCTGCAAACATCATCACTGCTCTTTGCCTGCTCACTTTTGTTGATGCCAATCTGGACTCTGGAGCCACTGCAGGATCTTAGAGGCTGGCTATCAAATGAGCTACTTCTCTTTGATCTAAGGAACCAAATGACAGAGGATGTGGAGTAAGGTTAAAATGATGTTCCTTCCTTCCTTCCAGAATCATGGGTAAGGACTGAAGAACTGTTGGGCATTCATTGGAAGGCAGGGATAAAGTGTACAAGCCAGCATTTGGTGATCAGTTTAGAAAATGGCTGCAGGTCTCCAATTAGGGACTGGGAGTATGCAATTCTACCTATCACAGTGGCCTGTCACCAGGAATTATGGCCTATTCCTTTGATTTTAAAAGACAAATATATATAATATTTTCTAGTCTTTCACTGTACTGATAGGCACATTGATTTTGAGACCTTATAATGTGGAAAAGATGAGGTGTAGATATTTGTTGCAAGTTAACACTTAGGGTTAATTTAATGTTTTATGACTGACTTTGCTTGGCATATGTTTACTATGAGTATACATTTTATATTTTTGTAACAGGAATATAGAAAACTTCAGATTGCTTTTCTCTTCTTAAAAGCATAAAACAATAATTTATCTTCATGTGCACTTTTTTATATGACAATATGAAATCTATGTATGTGCACAAAATCTTTAATTCTCTGTCATCAAAATATGCATCTTGTGGACAGAATTACAAAGAACTTTCTATCAAAGCTTTCCACAACACAATTATTTAATTTTACTAACCATTTTCTTCCTATCCATATGGTGTATGAGTATACTTCTTTCATGTGTATTCTATGCAAAGTAAGTGTTCTGTTGCATACAAAATGCCCAGCATGCTATCAGATGCAGGCATTCATTATAGCTGCTGTATGATCAATTATGCACACGGCTCACAATGTAGAGGAATAAGACATGTATCCTTGCTCAGTATTCCAAAAGGTATAGTCAAGAATCAGTGGTGATGATCCTTTCTTTGTTTTCCAGCCACAGGACCAAGTCTTCGGGCTGGCCACCTCCCTCAGGAACCTGGGGCTTGAACCAGGTACCACCCTATGGATGGGAGATGATGACAAACCGAGATGGACGTGACTACTTCATCAAGTAGGTTTAAAAGACACCAAAAAAATGTCTAATGATTTCTTTTCATTGTTTTAAAAAAGAAATTTATTTATTCTTTGACAATTGTATACAAATATAAAATGTTTTTTGTTTATATTCAACCTTTATTCCCCTCTCTTATGCCCCCTCCCATACCCTCTGGAAACTTCTTGTCAACATGTCCCTGTCCTATTTTCCTCTATTTTAATTTTTCTGATAGCCCACTGAGTTCAGATGGGGTTGCTTGCATGTGCATGTGTAGGGGTTATTTACTGGATAACTGGATAACCAGCTCTTACTTCCTTAGTATTACAATTCCAGCTCACAACAGAACTATTAAATATTCTGCACTATTATATATTAGGTCAGATCCATCCATTGTCTGAAACTAAAGAATGATGTGGAATATTGTTATTTCATGAAGTTTTCAGGAATGCCACCGAGTCATGTACTAAAAACACATCTTACTTCATAGCATATCTTACTGTCAACTTTTTGTGGATATTGGTTTAAATTAGAGAATTTATGACTGACTTATCTTATTTCTGTTAAGTGACCATTCATCACAGAATGTCCTGCTTTGGCCATTTTGGATGTATCATTTAGTAGCATCCATGGTGTTGTGCACTTATTTGCCATTGCCTGTTTCTATGACTTTGGTAGCCCCACACTTGCCTTCATTTAGTTCTTACTACTGTATTGTACTACTCTGACCAAAACCAACTTGGGGGAGGAAAGGTTTTATTTAGCTTGTACTTCCAGGTCACAGTCTATCACTGAGGGAAGTCAGGGAAGGAACACAGGCAGGAACCTGGAAATAGAAACTGAAACAAAGACCATGAGGGTAACCTGATTGCTGGATTGTTCTCCGAGGGTGCCTTAGCATATTATCTTATATAACTTACGACCACCTGCCAGGCATGGCACTACCCATAGTTATCTGAGTACTCCCACATCAACAATCAGTCAAAGAAATACTCCCACAGACTTTTCTATAGGCCTATCTATGGCAATATCTTCTCAATTGACATTCTATTCCCTCAGATGATGATAATTTGTGCAAAGTTGGCAAAAGCAAGGGAGGATAACACTCTAAAGACATTTTCTAAGCAGCTCATTGTCACTTTAAGATAGTTTCTGCCACTAAGCCAGTGTCACAAATTATTAAAAGTACAGGTAGATATTAAACTGCTTGAGTAATGGCTTCCAGGTACTTTTGAGTGTCCACTTTAATTGTATTCATTATCCTAAGTAAAGCAAAGTTAGAAGATGGATGTGCCCACTGGTAAGTTTTACATGATTAGTAATAAGTATTTGTTTATTTTGCTTTTATGTTCCACTAGCATCTGTTCTCTCTTCTGTCCCCACAAACTTTCTTATTCTAGGAACCTCATTTACGTGAAGTCATACAATATCTATCTTCTTGTATCTGGCTGATTTATTTTCTACAAAGTTTTCAAAATCTTATTTACATTATAATGTGTTAGAATTCATTCTTTGTGATTACTGAATGATATTATACTGGAGGTATACACCACACTTTTTTTATCATCTGCCTCAGGATGTTTATGTTGAATAGATACCTTTCTGAAGGGCTGTGGGTAGATCATAGTGCTAAGGCATTTTTTTTCTGCATGTACAAGCCCCTAAGTTGAACACCCACACACCCCCACACACAAACACAAATGCATTTTGTTGCTCTTTTCACTTGTTTGGGAGCTACATCTAGAGTTGGAATGGCAGGGCCATATGAAACTGATGGGCCCAAGTTAGATTCTATGCTTTACTTTTTAAGATACCACCAGAGTGGTTTCCAGTGTAGCTGTCACCATCTAGATTTTTGTAGTTTTGTGAGATGAGTCTTTATATTGTGCAGTTCTTTTTCCTCAAACAAATAGAGTTTGAACTATCTTTGTTCTCCAACATCACTGAAATATTCTTAATTACAAGAAATTAGTGAAATAGATTTGGAATCAGGAAGCACAGTTGGCCAGAGTCCAGTTGTAATTGAATAGAGATTTGAGAGGAAGGGAAAATGTTCTTTTTTTTTCCCCACCACAGGCTGTTTTCTTTGTTTCAGCCAAGCTGCCAGTGTATTGATTAGCAAATATAAGATCATATGGGGAGTGTGGATTTTTTTTTTAAATAAACTTATCTGTCCAGATTCTTTGGTCTTCTTTACACTCCACTCAATCCCAAACACAAATGAGGATTGCTGGAAAGCCACCAGGATGGCAGCTCAAGGAATTGTTGTGGTTGCTTTTCCAGGGTTTATAACCCAAATCTCTCCTCCTCTCCATATTTGCTGCAAGGAGAAGACCCCCACCCCTTGAGTCCACAGCTACGCAAGGGACTGCTTCTTGAAAACACCATGGGAAGACCTGTATTTCCCTTTAACCATGACCCGTGCCAGGGACTATAGAAGTGCTTTGTGACTTTCGAAGGCTTATCCTAAGGTCATCACAGATAAAGAAGCATGAGTGTGGCCTTTGGAACTCAGTCTCAGAACACTCCAAAGACAGGAAGAAAGACCAGGGGTGTAGATCATATTCTGGATTCTAAGCTGTTAGTTTTGTAGTTTTTCCAAGTGCTTTCTTAAGTCAGCATTTGATATTATAATGTCCCATCTAGTTTTTAACATGGCTACAAAGGCACTCAGTTGACTCAGTTAAAGTAATCCGAAGATTTGTAGTCATAACTGGAAAAAATAATTGAGGCAAAAGTAGAATTTCTAAGACATGAATTAGGACTTTATGAAGGTGTAGTTCAGACTTTTCTCATTAAGGTCTGGGGATTTTTTTCCCTCCTGTTTGAAAATCTGGTTTGCTAGTGAGGGGTTCTGGGAACACTAGCTAACTGGACCTTCAGGGTTGCCATTATCTCCACTTAGCATTTCTATGAGATCGGTATGTGTCTGTTTAAGTTAATATTTCGCTAGTGTTAAGTGTCAAACTCTAAGAGACAAGTGGTTATCCAGAAAATTCATACTGACTGCTGCTGCTGGGTTTGAAAACCAAAATTTCCAGCATCATGGTCCAAATGCTGAGTTAATCTTTCTTGAAAAGTTAGCTTCTGCCAGGTGGTGGTGGCGCATGCCTTTAATCCCAGCACTTGGGAGGCAGAGGCAGGTGGATTTCTGAGTTCGAGGCCAGCCTGGTCTACAGAGTGAGTTCCAGGACAGCCAGGGCTACACAGAGAAACCCTGTCTCACACACACATACACACACACACACACACACACACACACACAAACACACACACACACAAAGTTAGCCTCTATGGATGGTCCTCTCAGAGACCTTATACTATGTCCAGCATAGTACTTCTTTGGAAAGTGTTTATTCTTTCTCTATTACTAACGAGTGTGACAAATAAGGAGAATTCTTCTATTTAATGCATTGTTCCCATTTCAGAGAAATGCTGTGGTTATCCGTTTCTGGGGAGCCCAGGTTGGCACTACAAAGTATTTTTGTATTTATTAGTATTCTCAGTTAAAAGAAAACCTGGGAAACTAATATATGGTTAGTACTTAACCCCTTTACATTTAACTTTTCATTTGTCTACATACCTTTTGAAGGAGATTAGATTTTTCTGAAATCTTGCTTTAGCATGCAAGTAATCTTCGCATCACATTATTGCATTGAGTGGAGATGTCACTTTCACTGAATTGATGGACCAAATGGTGGGAGGAATCACACACTGTATGCTCAAAACTACAGCCTGATATCTAAATAATGAAAGAATTCTCTCAGTATGAGTGTTCTAGTATATGGCCTAAGATACTTCAAAAATTTAAGTTACATCTATGTGCATAATTCCATCATTATTTAAGATAGAGTTGGAAAACTCTTTTCTTTATGGAGTTACTAATCCATAAGGTCAAAAAATTAAGAAAAGACTGGAGATATGGCTCAACAATGGGAAGCACTGGCTATTCTTCCTGAGGACATTGATTTCTATTCTTAGCTCCCACATGTTGGACCACAACCTTCTATAACTCCAGTTCCAGAGGATCTAACACTGGCTTCTTCTGGCTTCTGTGGGCACAATGCATGTACATGGTACACAAACTCTGTATAGTACACATATGCTGATGTATACTTGTATGACATTTCATAGTTTGGAAACTAGTGCCTTCCTATTAGAATAGCTTAAAAGCAGTAAGATCCTTACTCCTGAGTCTGTGATGAGGCCTGGGAGTAGAAAATTTCCAATTAACCCAGGTGATTCTGATATATGGTGGCTGCATTGGGTTACTTTCTGCTTCCTTTATTTGCCCTTGACACACTAACTAGATTCCCATATTACCGGTGATAAAACATAGACAAATCAAGTGACACACATTTGCTGAGTTAGAATCCTTTGTATAAATACACCAGAACCCTGTTTAGAAAGGACCACTTTCATTGCTATTACTTAGAGACACCTGAATTACCAATTTAGTTTTTGGGGGTGGCAGAGATAGAACCTATGTCTTCATATGTACAAATATGTTACCACTGAGCTACACCACCAACCTGAAGTATAGTGTTTGGGGAACAGAGATCATTTTTAAGAAATATGGTGAACTGGACACTGTGGTGATGCCTACAATTCCAACACTTGGGAAGTTAAGGCAAGGGGATCAGAGTTGGGGGCCAGCATTGTCCCAAAAAACCCAAACTTGAAACAAACTTGACACAAAACAAAATAAAAGTTTTTCAGTTCTTATTCTTGTCATTTGGAAGAGAGATCAGAACTGTGGGTGGGATAAAGCCAAATGAGAAGGGAGAAACCACAAGGAAAAGAAAGACACTTCGAAAAGTGTATGATGAGGATTGGCTAAGGGAGGGAAGGGAACATAGAATGAGAAATAAAGGCACAAGAATAAAGCAAGATAGCTGAAATGATTAACATTGCAACAGTACCAATCATCCATAAGACTAGGTGTATATGGAGATGTGTACCCATGCATATATAGCTGTGGATATAAATTTGGGTGCAGGTATAGATACAGACAGATAAAATATAGATACTAGTATAGATATTGGCTCATATATACTGCATAGATAAATACTACCAGTCATGGTTGGAAGTCCATGCTCCAATTTAAAGAAAGCAGTAGGGTCTCAGGAAGCTAGAAGGTTGATAAGATTGGGAAGAGCCTTGGGAAGATAAAAGATATCTTATTTCCTCCAGGCAAAGATCATGCAGATCCATGCAGATCACTAGGCAGGCTGGTGCAGGTGGGCACAAGCACACTTGAAGACCAGCATATAGGGTGACTGGAGGTAGATACTCAAGTCTACAGACAGACAGATGAAAGCAAGCTGTCAAAGGCAATGGCAGTCTAATAAAAATAGCTATATAACATTACAAAAGTGTTTATTTTTTTCAGTTCCCAGGACATCCATGGTCAGCCACTTCATGCTGATTCAGCTCCTTGGATATCCTATATCAGCCATATTAGCTGACTTAGACTGGTTATCTATAGCAGTGTTATGCTCCCTAAGTATATATTTGTTCTTATACCCTTCTGTTTCCAATTTACATTCACCCAGGTGAATCTTTGTGTATAGTACTTCTTTTGAAATAATTCCTTATTTATAGAACCTCTTTTTCTTCTCAAAATATTCTGGTTTGGATAAAACAAGATAACTTAATCTAAATAACACACTACTAATGTTAAGAACATCATTCAGTTTAATATAATTGACAGTCAGTCCTTGCAGGACATCAACAGAAACTATATTTTTTCACTTGCAGAATCAGTCAAGGGTCTCAAGAATTGAAATACCCATATCTTATTGCAGTTCAGACTCATGTTTGGACCCATACCATTAGATTCTAAGGCCTCTCAGTTCTTTGTGTCAAATCTGTACTAAACTCCCTGCATTTTAGGACTTTGATTTCTACTTTGACAGTTACCTGAACCTGGCAATGTGTGTGCAGCTCAGTGTCCCTATATCTATACCAACATACTCTTCCCCACTCAGCAGGCAGGGCACAATAAACTTAAAGATCTGATCACAAGCTTCCTTCCAAAGCTTTCTTTGGCTATACACAGTATTTATTAAGTACCACTAACTCTTGAGGTTGCCAAGATATGTAAGACAAATTGCTGTTTTCAAAAACCTTAAGTTCAGTGGAAATACAAGGATAATAATAGATCTGGCTTTAGAAGCAATGGAGGCCCCCGAGGAGGAATGAATGTAGTATTTTTGATTGAAATGATAGGAATAAAAGCTGTTGCCAAGGGCTTCGCCCTCCTGAGAAGCCAACCATCAGTTTCAATGGAACCATGACTACTTTAGCTTCTACACAGATACTTAAGTTTCATGGTAAATGGTGATCACCATATGTTACTTTCCCTTCAATTTTTTAATGGAGTAAGAACATGCTTATGTGACTGTAAAGTGGGTTAGCTTAATGCATGAGTGACTCATAAATCTAGTACTTTCAATTTAGTACATAGGAGAAAAATATTAAAGCATGAATAAACTAAATACTAGTCAGCTGGCAAGATAAAGGACCTTGAGTCAAGTTGGAAGCTATCAATTGACATAGGAAGTTGGAGATGAGACTAAAGAATCATTTCTAAAACTACGGCCTGGTTTTATAAGCTCAAGTTTAAGAGACTTTTCCCCATAGACTTTGTCTTCTAGCCATCATCACCCTGTATGTGATGGGGTTAGGGGTTGTCTCTCTGTGTGTATTGAATAAGACACCCTATTCTATTATTCTAACACCAATTCCCATGGTGGGCAATTAAACAGAACCACTGTCTCCTTAATGCAATAGACTTCAATTCTGAATCCTGAATAATAGAGCTTAATAATGAGCTGAGGAAACTTCCACTTTGCTCTCCAGTTTGGACTTGGCCCAACTTGGAAATTGTTGAGCCATCCCTATCTGCCAATCTCTCCATTGGTCAATAGGAAATGTATTTTCAGCTCATCTATCTCCAGGAAAGAATTATCTGAATAAATGCAAGTAGCTTGTATCTTTGCCGTACTTTCTTATCGACTCCAGCAGAATACAGCCAACTTAAGGAGATAGGATTCAGTCATCATAGAAATCAGAAACAGAAAGACTCACCTCATGTACCTGTGAAAGCCCGTAGCTTTCTCTCTAGAACTTACCTGATCTAATTCAAATATCCCAAGGAGAGAAGTAATTGATTGTCTGAAAACATTATTTGATAGCTATAGGGCTCTTTTTGCAACGTTTACTTCCAAGGTTTTATAAGACTCTGACTTAATTTGTGGCTGGAGCTCTTTCCCTGTTACTCTGTGGTAAACTCCCTTAAACTTTTTTTCTGTATAAACGTTACTGTCAAATGCCATACAGTTGTCGATATTGTGATCTTCTTGCCATTCTCTGTATTTTTTTTAAATTAATGCAGATACTAATTTCCCATTACATTAATCATACATATGTAACACTCAGTAAAGGCCAAATGGATCGGATTAGATTAAACAAGTTGTTACACTCAGTTTCTGGCAATACATTTTGAGAGCTCTCAGTTGAAATGAAAAGTTGTAACCATGAAGGGAATAAAAAAGTTATGGCACTGGGGAGATAGCTCAGTCAATAGGCCATATGCTTGTCTTGCAAGCATGGTGAACTGAATATGATACCCAACATCCAAGGGAAAAATCCTTCTGGGTGTAGTAGTATACACTTGTATTCCTATTGCTATGGAGGCAGAGACAGGCTGGAGATCAATGGCTAACCACTCCAGCCAAACTGTGTGTTCCAGATTCAGTGCAAGATCCTGTTTCAGAAACAGGATGGTTAACTGACTAAGTAAGAGATCAATCACTAACCTCTGGCCTACACATGCTTGCACACACATGTTCATACACATCTGCATACACACATGCACACCCACACCCTCTCACACACACTGTCTCACGCACACCCACCCACAGGAAAGATCGTTTTTGGGTATCTGACTGTTATTTTGTAAAGTTTTAAATATCAAAACAGGAAAGTGACAGTATGTTGTAGGTGAGGCAGTATGCTTCATTTGTTGGATTTCTTTTTTCCTGTCTCTCTTTTTATCTTTCTTTTTTTTCCTTTTCCCCCATTTCTTTCTTGATGAAGAATTCTAAAATAAAACACAGTTTCAAAGTAAACACAGTGAGTAGTGTAGAAAAAGTCAATAATTGCCTCGTGGCAAGAACAAATGGCATTCCATTCAGCAAATTCCTTAGAATTTCAAGCATCTAGTCACGGGGAGGAAGGCATACTGTAATTTCAGAACGGTGGGAACAAAGTCAACGTGATGGTGTCATTACATGAAATGAAAGGTGATTATGTTCCCTCAGTGCACATGCTTCCGGGGCTGCCATTAAGACTGCTCATTCCCTTCCTTGGAGCAGATTTGTTTTCTTCTGAGTCTGACAAAGCACCTATCTGCTGAGTTAATAATTGCTGCTCCCAGCTGGAAGGTAGGTTTTCTGGGCTGATGGAAGGGCTTTAAGAGGAAGGCTCAGAATTGACACTATCATTCTGGATCTAACTTGGCATAGAGCTCGGGAGCTCTGCTTAAGCAGACTTTTGCTTGCACCCAGCTTGGTTCATTTTTGTCTTGAAAGTTGGCTGATTTACTTGATGTGGCCTTTACTGAGGACAAATACCTGAAACCCTTGGCTTTTTTTTTTTTTCCTAGCAGGCCAATGAATCACATGGCATTTTAATTATCCAAAGTTCCTGGGGCCACTTGACCACAGCAGAGTTGGGGCACACATGTTTAGGCCAAGCTGTGGGAAGCAGGTTAGCTCAATGCCTGGGGTCACCTCTTTTCTTCACCTCTGCTGACTGGGGCCCTAGGGGTCTGCATAAGGTGATTCACCCAGTCCATTTGGCTGAAAAAGCTGTGAAAAGCAGAAGCACCTGGACAAGCAGGTTTCTGTCACAGCCTGTAATTGAAATGGTAGCTTGGGGCTGCCTGCCACCCCTGATTCCTTTGACTCACCTTTGAACCTTTTCTGTCTGGATTGAGCCAGCCCTCGCAGAGAGCAATTTTCATGTCACTGCATATGTCTGGCTCCCATGCAGAAACTCTGCTCTGTGCCAAATTCCAAGTGGGTGTTGCTGGCAAATGGATTAGCTGAACTTGAGAATCACCTCTGTGGCAGGTGGCTTTCCCATTATTGTTTGCCCTCCTTCATGAAAGGAGACAGAGAACAAGTGACTAAGGAGGGTGGTGTCAGAGAACCCACAGGATGTGGGTCCTGTCCCTGTGTACTATTTATCCTATATCTTCTCTCAAATCCTGAATAGAAACTTGTTTTCAATGGTCAATTTCTGTCAAAGAGCCTGTTCAAGTAGAAGGGTGATGTGTTTTGTGCCTCTAGACACTCTGATCAATCTAAGTCAAGAGGTCCATGCCCTCCAATTTCACTGAGCAGTCTATTTACTCTGTGTTCCCAGAGTACAGCCTTAGCAAGTACAGCTCACACTGAGTAGGCTTGGAGTGCTCTCAAAGAAGAGGGCAGTTTAGTATTAGAAGGTAGCTCTGAACATAAAACATGGGCTGCATAATTTGGAAGACCAATTACAAAGTGAAGCACCAGGATACAAGTGCTTTTAAAGGAACCTTGGTGTCAAGATCTACCTTTTGGACCTGTGGTCTCTCTGTGAACATACAACTGTTTCTTTGCTCCTTTTAATTTGCTGTTTAACAGCAGTCTAAATAAAAGAATGGGCGTGCTGATTTTTATCATGACTTTTCCTTGGGACCCTTATATTGTAGGATACAAGCTATATAGGTCCGGATGTGAGAGCAATTAGTTCAGTTTTGCAGTCAGTACAATTACGTTGACACTTCATAGCACACATGTGCAGATGTCTGCCTTTAACTGGAACTAGAATGCTGGAGGTGCTGCAAAGCTGCGTGTTTTTCCTGTCCTTGTTTTGGTTTTTATTTGTTTTATTCTTACTATTTTAATGTTTTTTTTTCATTTTTCTTTCTGTGTGTATGTGTATGAGAGTACACATGCACACATGTGTAGATCAGAGGTTAACTTTGGGCATTGTACATTAGGAACAATACCTATTTTGTCTTTTGAGACAGCAGGTCTCCTGGTCCTACTGGCCTGGAACTCACCCATGCTAGGGTAGGCTGTAATCCAAGCACTTGGGAGTTCGGGGTAGTCAGTGGGCATCAACACATTGCCTTTTTTTATTTGCATGGGTTTTGAGGATTAAATGCTGGTTCTCATGCTTGGAAATCAAGCACTTAGTTTACTGTCTGAGCCATCTCCCCATGTCTGTTTCTGTTTTAGTTGTGGTTTCAGGACAGGTTTTCATTAGGCAGTTCAGGCTGACCTTGAACATGTGGCTTTCATGCTTTGGTTTTCTGATTGCTGGGACTGGTAGCATCCCTTGCTGTACCTAACTTTGATTTTAATTCTTGATTTGCACACATACTCCTAATGTTCCTTCCCAATGTCTTTGCTGGTTACTGAGGAACATGTAGAATGAAAAAAAAAAAAAAGGACAAGTCTGGTTTGCCCTGTCTTTCATTTTGCTTCTCTGTTGTCAGATTCAGTGTAGTGGTTGGGAAGCAAGAGGACATGAAGGACTAAGAAAGGATTTCTTGCTTGTCTATGTTTTTTAGAAGGCCTCATATGTTAAAAATGGAATGCCATTCAGTCATCCTCTTGCAACCTCAATTCACTATTTTTACAAAAAGTCATATTTTATATAGCTGTCTCAATAAAGATCTGGCAAAGAAAAGCATCTGTTTGACTATTAACTCAGTCTTTATGCCCTGTCAATGGATGTATCGTCTCACCAAAAGTCCACAGTTTTCTCCTTCTGCCCCACCCTGAATTGTATAGTCCAAGTGAGTGAACTGCTTCTATTAATAGTTGTAAAATAGGTATTTTAGGAGTTGGAAGTCTTCTGGTTGATGTGGCACCAAGTTAGTGTACTTCTGCCATAGTGTTAAAAGTGATCCCAGAAAATAGTCAAACAAACAGATACAGCTTTGCACTCATAAAACTTTATTGATAAAAACAAACTGGGGACCATATTTGACATATGAGCTATAGTAGATTGCTGCCTCCTGCTATAGAACATGCTGCATTTGAGCCCATTCTCATATTTTTATTTCACCAACTGATAAATCCTTAAAACTCTTTTTTGAAGTGTGTGTGGGGTTGGGGGTGCCATGTGCTTTGTATTTTAAATGAACTAGAGTGGTGATTAATAAAGTTTTTTTTTTTTTTTTTTACGTATGCAGAAAGTAAAAATGGGCCGTTTGTTTTCTGTTGGTTCTTGCATAGTGCTGGCATCTATGACCAGCCTCCTAAGAGTATTCTAGGAACATTATCACAATTTACCAGAGAACTAAAACTTCCAATAAAACCCCTCTTGCTTTCACTGGGTGCTCAGATGGGGGAGATCTATTGATCACAGGGTTCACAGCTGCACCCCACCTCCAACCAGCACCTTTGTAGGAGGGTGCTGGAGGGACAGAAAATGATAGCAGTAGGCCAGCCCAGTCACAATGGCAAACTGAAGTCAAGTGCAAATAATTATTAGGGAGATGAAAATTACATAGCAACTTCCTCTTACTAATGGTCTACAGAGAAACAGCCCCATTGTATTTTCAAAAAGTTAATTGTCCATGGTGTTTGGAAGAAATTCTGCTTATTACCCTCATGGAATTCTATAAAGCTGTAGCACAGAGGTTCCCAGATCACATTGGGTGATGTTCTGTTCCAGACTGTTCTCTCAAGTTTCCAGGACACCTTCCTGCTTCTTTTGTTCTAAGCTCATGGGAAGTTCCTTTTCAAGTTTCTTCAACTGGTTCTTTCCTGTTCAATATTGCATTTCCAACATTAGCAAGTTGAAATTTCTGCTTAAAGCCCATAGAAAAGTAAAGAATTCTCAACTGTATTTAGATAACATTTGATTTCTGTCCAGAACAGAATCAAAACTGTTTACCTGTAGGAGAGAGAGGAGATCCATGATGATTAGCTTGTCCTGCATAGAGTATTCTTTGGGCAGTGGAAGTTACCAAGAGTGTTTTTTATATATATATATATATATATATATATATATATATATATATATATATATATACACACACACACACACACACACATGGATTTGTTTTTTAAGATTGTGACTAGATGGCTGGAGTGGTAGGGACTATTTCTGGAACATTCGTGAAAATCAGCAAGTGATTTAAGTTTAGGGCAAATTAGCAATCTTCTTACCTTACACATGCAGATGCTTCACTACCCCAACTTAGGCATTTATGTAAAACTCATATTCTATAATAAGACAGCAAGAGTTCATTAAAGCCTCATTACTGGTTCACAAATTAGGGCAGCTATTTACCACCTTTTCAAAAGTCATGCTATAATAAAAGTATCTTTCTCTGGCAAGTATGATTGCAGTGGATTCCAACAAGTGCCATCAAATAATAAGGTACTAAAATTAAAGTGAAACCACTCATAATAGAATCTCAGCTCATTTCCAAAGTAAATGAACAGAAATATTAATCTCTATCAATGTATTTTAGCTATACTAATGTACTTTTGTGTCTTGTATAGAGTTTAAAGGACAGAAATAAAAATAACAATTTTAATCAATGTCTGTACTATACAAAGGAGTGATTTGATTTGCAACTTCTATAATGTAAAGTCATGGAAGCAGAGATTTATAGGAGTACATTTGTCTTTTGAAAACAAAGTATGATAACTTAGTATATATGTGACTGTTTTGTAACCAAAAAGACTGAACCAATCATTATGACCACAGACATATGGCAGCGGCTGCTTACCCTAAGCCAAAAGTGCCCACCCTTAAAGTGGGTGTAGAATCAATCCTGCCCGGTATGTGAAGTAGTGATACTTAGAAATAGCACATTTCACTGTAAACAGCCAGATAGTAAATATTTGAGGCTTTGTGAGCCATTTAATCTCTTTTGCAACTATTAAGCTTTGCCATTATCTAATAAAAACAGCCATAGACATTAAGTGAATGAGCACAGTTGTGTTCCAATAAAGCTTTGTAGACACTGAAATTTGAACTTTGTATGCTTTTCATGGATTATGAAAGGTTATTTTCTTTTAATTGTTGAAAATTCTAAAAAAAAAAAATAAAACAAATCAGGCTGCAGATACAAACCAGAAGGACAGGAATTCAGTTTTCTGCATGGGTGTTGCCTGGTGGGAACAAACATCTGTTTGCCCCAGATAGGAGATCAAAACAGTCCAAAGAAATGGTTTTATCCACGTCAAGCTTAGTGGACCAGTAAGTTTAATCAATGTCACTTACAAGAGTATGAATAGTGGGTTACCTGGACAATCATGGGCAACTTATGATTAGCCCTAGGATGGAATCTCTCTTCCTAGTAGTTGTTAAGCTCTTTGTGTATCCTGTATAAGTAACTCTTATACCTGTACTACCAGAAGAATCCTCTTAAGACTTTTGTGTACCATATAAGCCTGGATTCCCTTTATAAGGTATTGTTAATGGATCCATTCTTGTGACAGTCTCCTGTGCCTACTCATAATTAGAACTGCTCTGGTTCAAAATGGCAACAGCTGTGACAAACCTGGAGGACACAGTGTTCCACTGTGTTGTCCCCAAACAAAGCCATTCTTAACTCACAGGTGGCTGGTAAGAGTTTGGCCCATGGGTTTTAATTTGCATATCCTGCTCTAGATAAGCTCTCCAAGTGCCTTTTTAGCTCAGTAATTATTTTGTTTCATAATTTTACCAGAGTCACCTTCATCCCTGGCTTGAAATGACCCTGGGCTGATCTGTTTGATCAAAATCCTCAGCCATCCCTGCAACAAGGCTTTGGGAAGGTCATAAAAATCTCTTTTCTTTCATTTGTGCACCAAATTGATATAATATCTTGTTTGTCATAGGGCTCTTGGGAAATATGGGATACAATACTGTTAAATATTAAAGATAATGATTCTGTGCCACCCCACACACACCATTATTGGAAACTAAAGATATGCCTTCAACTCTGCAGGCATGGCTTACAGAGTTAAGTTAAGCTCAGTCATGTTGCTAAGCAATTCTTCTATTTTTGTTCACCTTTAGCAGTATCTTTTTTTTTTTGTTTCGAGCTCAAATATTTAGTAGACTAGAACTGTCTTCAGAATGATATATTTCTTAAAGGCCTTATTTTTCCAGCCATTGGACAGAGTGCCATTTTGTAAATGATTGAAGTATTTGAAATGAAGGCTTAAAGATCCTCAGGGTCAGCCTCTGACCCTGAGGACAGAAAGAGGAGGTAGAGCTTAACAGTAAGGAGCAAGCAGGCAAGAGACAAGGAAGCTTATAAATCCCTGTTTAAAAAAAAAAAAAAAAAATAACAGTTTGGCTGGATAGCTGGAGGCAGATAAAAAGAAAACGGCTGGGGAAAAGTTAAATGTACAGCACTGTTAGAGAGCAGTGATCTGTCCTAAAATGAAGAGAGGAAATTGCAGAGTGATCTGCTCAAATGGGTCTTGGCAGCTTTTGAGTTGTTGTCTAGATACCTTTAGCACGTCCTGCACATTCAATCCCACCATTCAGTTCCTTGTGGTCAACTGGAAAATTCAAGAAAGATAGAATTCACAAGTTTAGATAACTTTTAATATGGATGATTAATATATTCTTTTATTAGCTAGTCTTGTCAGTCTATCCTATTTCTTAAGTACGCTTTTCTATAGGTATGTATCGATGGAAATAAGCACTATTCAATATCTATGGTGTTTAGCTTCTGCTGGAGATCTTAATATATATCTTGCTGTGGATACTGGGACACTGTTATGTAATGACGTATTTGTTCACCCTTTATGGCCTGCATATTTAAAAAGAAACCAGTTAGGCTGAAAAGATGGCTTAGTTATTAAAGTGCATGCTACACAAGTGGGAGGACCTAGGTTTGTATCTTCAGCGTACATGAAAAAAGAAAAAAAAAGCAATAACACAATGGCATGTACATAGAACCCCAGATGGGGAAAGCAGAGACAGGAGGAACATTAGAACTTGGTAGATAGCCTGTTTAGTCCAATCAGTTGGCTCCATATCCAAAGAGAAATGCTGTGTCAAAACATAAAGTGAAAAATGATGGAAGATTACCTCCTCTGGCCTCTGCATGTATATACACATGTGTATCCAAATCCCAAACAATCATGGTATGCTATGTGAAATGGATAAGGCACCACTTTTGGATCACTATATTTCAGCCATGAGCTTTTGAGCATATTACAGTGCCAGACATGAAATCCCTTCCTGTGGATCAGTCCTCAAATCTAATCCAAAAGTGCTTAGTTACACCATGACAACCATGCCACTATTGCATCTTGCTTCACAGGTCAGTATTGCAGTATAATGTGTCCAACACTAAGTAAGACGACTGATGTCTATTCTCCTCCTGCAACATATATAATACCTGCTGGTACTATGTAAGTTGGTACACAGAGAAGAAATTTCCTGATCTATCTGGACTTGATATCTCTAAGTCCTGTAGCACAAGTATATGGCATCTTCAGCAATAGTGACTTAATTTGTAGTTATCACAGGAAATTGAAAATTCCTGTTTTGCTTAGGACTTCCTGATCAATAACTCTTAAAAAGGAATCCTATGCTTTGCACTGGGATTTTCATTTAATAACCATGTCATTTGAGAGTGTTATTAACAACTCATACAAGGTAATTTCATTCAGACTTTTGTTTAAGTTTTATTTTGAAATTAGCTTATAAAGGTTTTCATAAGGTCTTTACATACAACCTTAGCTTTTGTTTACCCATGTATTAACCCCTCCTCCCCTCCTCCTTCTGCCATCATACCTACCAAATCCTTTAATGCTCCATATTTCCCTCTC